>JAWQFJ010000091.1:133467-175967 GCA_034096865.1 Theodoxus fluviatilis
ACCGTAGCACAGTATGGGTCACCTTGGAGAGATGGTGACTCTATTGCAAGGGAATCCTTGTTGGAGACTGAGACTGCTGCTTCTTTAGGGTTATCAGCACAGCTGAAGGGGTCAGAGTTCAAGGATGGCTGCGTGCCGTCATTTCAAGGATGGCTGCGTGACGTCATCGGCCGAGTTTTGGGAGCAAGTCAAGTAGTCCTTGGAGCAAGTATTTCGTGCAGAAGGGCAATCAGAAAATCCATATCGACAGTAATTGCTCGCGAAAGTTTTCAAAATGTCTCTGCTCACCCCTTTGTCGATGCTCCTCTGCACGTTGTTGGTCCCGTCGCCTCTGTGCTGGAGTCTTCTTTCGCCAAAAGCCTCGCTTGTTGGTTGTAAGCATGGCTGACCGTCGCGCTGCCTAAATCTCAACACCACAACGACATTTCCTCCTTCACCGTCCACCTTCCAACTCGTACTCGTAGGCTCCTCTGACGCCAGCAGGGATGTCAGGAGCGTCTCCAGGGCAGCTGGAAGTCCAGCGACGGGCATGGTGCTACTGTTATTTGAAGCACTGTGAACTGACCGGAGCGAAGCAAACACGTCCGTCCGGCGCGAGCGTTAGCCGCCTATAAAGGCCGGAGAGAGACAGACAGACAGACACACAGACAGACAGACAGACAGACACACAGACAGACAGACAGACACACAGACAGACAGACAGACACACAGACAGACAGACAGACAGACAGACACACAGACAGACAGACAGACAGACAGACAGACAGACAGACAGACAGACAGACAGACAGACAGACACACCTACAGACAGACAGACAGTCAGAAAGACAGACAGACACATAGACAGACAGACAGACACACAGACAGACACACAGACAGAGAGACACACAGACAGACAGACACACAGACAGACACACAGACACACAGACAGACAGACAGACAGACAGACACACAGACAGACAGACAGACACACACACAGACAGACAGACACACAGACAGACAGACACACAGACAGACAGACGCACACACAGACAGACGCACACGCAGATAGACACACAGGCATACAGACAGACAGACAGACAGACAGACAGACAGACAGAGATAGACAGAGACAGAGACAGAGGCAGAGAGAGGGGGAGAGAGAGGGAGAGAATAGGCCTACAGAAAGAATCAGAGGGAGCGGAACAGAAAGACGGCATGAAAACAGCAGAGGGGAGAACTGCGAACGAGTCCACACAGGTTCATGTGAAGTCACCTGCAGTAGTCTTGGACGAATTGAGCTGGATTGGGCTCATTCACGTTGTCTGGTGCACTGCCGCGGCCGATGCATTTGATCAGCATCATTGCCTGCATGCTGCTGGTGATACAGGTTCGGTCTATGTCTGCAGGTAAAATGAAACGTCACCTTCCTTAAAAATGTTTTCATGAAGCTCCTCGTATGAAAGTGATTTGAAACTATGGTTGTTTAAACAATAATGTGCCACCATACTTCTCTCACTATCCCACCTAATTATGATGTTTGGACGCTACTGATGAAATCCAGTTTCTTTTAACTCATCCAGTAAATTAAAGTGCGTGCGTGTGTGTGTGTGTGTGCGTGCGTGTGGTCGTGTGTGTGCGTGCGCATGTCGGTGTGTGTGCATGTATGTGCAAACAAGTGCGCATGTGTGGGTATATGTGTGTGTGTGTGTGTGTGTGTGTGTGTGTGTGTGTGTGGAGGGAGGGAGAGAGAGAGAGAGAGAGAGAGAGAGAGAGAGAGAGAGATTCAAATGGTCAAATGGATATCAGCACGAGCATAATTTTGAGGACGGATAGACATTGATAGGATGAACATTTCGAAAGGTACAGGAGGGTACAGGGGGAGGCCCAATTTTTGGATAGCCCAACTGTTCATAGTAGTTATTTCTCTTCGTCTTGTCAATATTATCTTGACTGCAAAACTTCAGATAAATGACATTCATTTTCAACAAGTCCCTAAGTATTCATCCTTTTTTCCTAGCCCATTAGTAAGATGAAATAGACGTGGAAACTGTCGCGTCCAGAACCAAACAGCAGACAGCAGTTGTGGCAGTCATTCAGCTGTCACGTGTCTGAGTTACAGGAGACCTGCACACGTCCAGCAGTCAGGACTGTGAACCACATCTTAAATGAGGCTGACGCTTCTTGCTGGAAATGTTCAGTACGTGCACTGCGTTTCTGCAACAGGGGTTTGTGTTTGGCCCAAGGGAGGTGAAGTTCAAACTGAGAAAAGTCATCATACGAAAAAACAGGCAGATGCCACGACGAAAGTAAAAGATAAAGATGGGAAGAAGAAAGAAGTATCGGAATGTACAGTACAAAAATCTGCCAAGGTCTCGTCCGTAGCTGAGAAACGTTCTTTAATGTGAATTGATAGGACAAATGTACAGGAGTGTAAGCAGTCGGCGCATTTCTACTGTCAGCACTGACGCGATCACTCGGTAAGCTGCAGCCGACTCGGCTTAAGCTTTCCACAAAGAACAGCGACCCCTTGACCACGTGACCGAACTCAGAAGGCGCCGGCTTCGGAATAACGTTGCAGTGTTTATGTGTACAGTCGAAATACGAAAGGGAGTATCAGTGTATATTGTATTTACCCACAACAGCACGAATCATGCGCAAATGATGCAGCATAAACAATCAATAAAAGTTTCATGCAAAGACGTTCAAAACTGTTCCCCAACTTCCACATCTTCCCGGTAGAGCCCTCTTCCATTTGCCTATCAGCCAAAGAGGCATCACAGCCTATCAGGCAAGGGGGCATCACAGCCAATCAGCCAAGGAGACATCACAGCCTATCAGCCAAGGAGACATCACAGCCTATCAGCCAAGGAGACATCACAGCCTATCAGCCAAGGAGACATCACAGCCTATCAGTCAAGGGGGCATCACAGCCTATCAGCCAAACAGACATCACAGCCTATCAGCCAAGGAGACATCACAGGATATCAGGCAAGGAGACATACCAGCCTATCAGCCAAGGAGACATCACAGCCTATCAGCCAAGGAGACAACACAGCCTATCAGCCAAGGAGACATCACAGCCTATCAGGCAAGGAGGCATCACAGCCTATCAGGCAAGGAGACATCACAGCCTATCAGTCAAGGGGGCATCACAGCCTATCAGCCAAGGGGACATCACAGCCTATCAGGCAAGGGGGCATCACAGCCTATCAGTCAAGGGGACATCACATCCTATCAGGCAAGGAGACATCACAGCCTATCAGGCAAGGAGACATCCCAGCCTATCAGGCAAGGAGACATCACAGCCTATCAGGCAAGGAGACATCCCAGCCTATCAGTCAAGAAGGCATCACAGCCTATCAGCCAAGGGGGCATCACAGCCTATCAGCCAAGGGGACATCACAGCCTATCAGTCAAGGAGGCATCACAGCCTATCAGGCAAGGGGGCATCACAGCCTATCAGCCAAAGAAACATCACAGCCTATCAGTCAAGGAGACATCACAGCCTGTCAGTCAAGGAGGCATCACAGCCTATCAGCCAAGGAGACATCACAGCCTATCAGTCAAGGAGACATCACAGCCTATCAGTCAAGGAGACATCACAGCCTATCAAGCAAGGAGACATCACAGCCTATCAGTCAAGGGGGCATCACAGTCTATCAGCCAAGGGGGCATCACAGCCTATCAGCGCAGGAGACATCACAGCCTATCAGGCAAGGGGGCATCACAGCCTATCAGTCAAGGAGATTTCACAGCCTATCAGGCAAGGAGACATCACAACCTATCAGGCAAGGGGGCATCAGTCAAGGAGATTTCACAGCCTACCAGCCAAGGAGACATCACAGCCTGTCAGGCAAGGAGACATCACAGCCTATCAGGCAAGAAGACATCACAGCCTATCAGGCAAGGAGACATCACAGCCTATCAGTCAAGGAGACATCACAGCCTATCAGTCAAGGAGACATCACAGCCTATCAGTCTAGGAGACATCACAGCCTATCAGCCAAGGGGGCATCACAGCCTATTCGTCAAGGGGGCATCACATCCTATCAGCCAAGGAGGCATCACAGCCTATCAGCCAAGGGGGCATCACAACCTATCAGCAAAGGAGGCATCACAGCCTATCAGCCAAGGGGGCATCACAGCCTATCAGTCAAGGGTTCAGCACAGCCTATCAGTCAAGGGGGCATCACAGCCTATCAGTCAAGGAGACATCACAGCCTATCAGGCAAGGGGGAATCGCAGCCTAACAGCCAAGGAGGCATCACAGCCTATCAGTCAAGGAGACATCACAGCCTATCAGTCAAGGAGACATCACAGCCTATCAGGCAAGGGGGAATCACAGCCTAACAGCCAAGGAGGCATCACAGCCTATCAGTCAAGGAGGGAGCAGAGCCTATCAGACAAGGGGGCATCACAGCCTATCAGTCAAGGGGGCATCACAGCCTATCAGTCAAGGAGACATCACAGCCTATCAGGCAACGGGGCATCACAGCCTATCAGCCAAGGGGGCATCACAGCCTATCAGGCAAGGAAACATCACAGGTCATCAGTCAAGGGGGCATCACAGCCTATCAGGCAAGGGGGCATCACAGCCTATCAGGCAAGGGGGCATCACAGCCTATCAGGCAAGTGGGCATCACAGCCTATCAGGCAAGAGGGCATCACAGCCTATCAGGCAAGGGGGCATCACAGCCTATCAGGCAAGGGGGCATCACAGCCTATCAGCCAAGGGGACATCACAGCCTATCAGTCAAGGAGGCTTCACAACCTATCAGTCAAGGAAACATCACAGGTTATCAGTCAAGAAGGCATCACAACCTATCAGGCAAGGGGGCATCACAGCCTATCAGCCAAGGGGACATCACAGCCTATCAGTCAAGGAGGCTTCACAGCCTATCAGTCAAGGAAACATCACAGCCTATCAGGCAAGGGGGCATCACAGTCTATCAGCCAAAGAGACATCACAGCCTATCAGTCAAGGGGGCATCACAGCCTATCAGTTAAGGAGGCTTCACAGCCTATCAGTCAAGGGGGCATCACAGCCTATCAGCCAAGGAAGCATCGCAGCCTATCAGGGAAGGAGACATCACAGCCTATCAGTCAAGGGCTCAGCACAGCCTATCAGTCAAGGGGGCATCACAGCCTATCAGGCAAGGGGGCATCACAGCCTATCAGGGAAGGAGATATCACAGCCTATCAGGCAAGGAGACATCACAGCCTATCAGTCAAGGGTTCAGCACAGCCTATCAGTCAAGGAGACATCACAGCCTATCAGGCAAGGAGACATTACAGCCTATCAGGCAAGGAGGCATCACAGCCTATCAGGCAAGGAGATATCACAGCCTATCAGGCAAGGAGACATCACAGCCTATCAGTCAAGGGTTCAGCACAGCCTATCAGTCAAGGAGACATCAGAGCCTATCAGGCAAGGGGGCATCACAGCCTATCAGTCAAAGAGACATCACAGCCTATCAGGCAACGGGGCATCACAGCCTATCAGGCAAGGGGGCATCACAGCCTATCAGGCAACGGGGCATCACAGCCTATCAGTCAAAGAGACATCACAGCCTATCAGGCAACGGGGCATCACAGCCTATCAGTCAAGGGGGCATTACAGCCTATCAGTCAAAGAGACATCACAGCCTATCAGGCAACGGGGCATTACAGCCTATCAGGCAGGGGGGCATCACAGCCTATCAGTCAAGGGGGCATCACAGCCTATCAGTCAAAGAGACATCACAGCCTATCAGGCAAGGAGGCTTCACAGCCTATCAGTCAAGGGGGCATCACAGCCTATCAGCCAAGGAGACATCACAGCCTATCAGCCAAGGAGACATCACAGCCTATCAGGCAAGGGGGCATCACAGCGTATCAGTCAAGGAGACATCACAGCCTATCAGTAAAAGGAGCATCACAGCCTATCAGTCAAGGAGGCTTCACAGCCTATCAGCCAAGGGGGCATCACAGCCTATCAGTCAAGGAGACATCACAGCCTATCAGTCAAGGAGGGAGCACAGCCTATCAGGCAAGGGGGCATCACAGCCTATCAGTCAAAGAGACATCACAACCTATCAGGCAAGGGGGCATCACAGCGTATCAGCCAAAGAGGCATCACAGCCTATCAGTCAAGGGGACATCACAGCCTATCAGTAAAAGGGGCATCACAGCCTATCAGTCAAAGAGACATCACAGCCTATCAGTCAAGGGGGCATCACAGCCTATCAGCCAAGGAGACATCACAGCCTATCAGTCAAGGGGGCATCACAGCCTATCAGCCAAGGAGACATCACAGCCTATCAGTAAAAGGAGCATCACAGCCTATCAGTCAAGGAGGCTTCACAGCCTATCAGTCAAGGAAACATCACAGGTTATCAGTCAAGGGGGCATCACAGCCTATCAGTCAAGGAGGCTTCACAACCTATCAGTCAAGGAGACATCACAGCCTATCAGGCAAGGGGCATCATAGCCTATCAGCCAAGGAGGCATCACAGCCTATCAGGCAAGGAGACATCACAGCCTATCAGCCAAGGAGGCATCACAGCCTATCAGTCAAGGGGGCATCACAGCCTATCAGGAAAGGGACAGGACAGTCTCTCATCCAAGGGGGCATCACAGCCTATCAGTCAAGGGGACATCATAGCCTATCAGTCAAGGGGGCATCACAGCCTATCAGTCAAGGAGGCATCACAGCCTATCAGTCAAGGGGGCATCACAGCCTATCAGGAAAGGGACAGGACAGTCTCTCATCCAAGGGGGCATCACAGCCTATCAGTCAAGGGGACATCATAGCCTATCAGCCAAGGAGGCATCACAGCCTATCAGGCAAGGAGACATCACAGCCTATCAGTCAAGGGGGCATCACAGCCTATCAGTCAAGGAGGCATCACAGCCTATCAGTCAAGGGGACATCACAGCCTATCAGTCAAGGGGGCATCACAGCCTATCAGTCAAGGGGACATCATAGCCTATCAGTCAAGGGGGCATCACAGCCTATCAGTCAAGGAGACATCATAGCCTATCAGCCAAGGAGGCATCACAGCCTATCAGGCACGGAGACATTACAGCCTATCAGCCAAGGAGGCATCACAGCCTATCATTCAAGGGGGCATCACAGCCTATCAGTCAAGGGGGCATCACAGCCTATCAGTCAAGGGGACATCATAGCCTATCAGCCAAGGAGGCATCACAGCCTATCAGGCAAGGATACATCACAGCCTATCAGCCAAGGAGGCATCACAGCCTATCAGGCAAGGAGACATCACAGCCTATCAGGAAAGGGACAGGACAGTCTCTCATCCAAGGGGGCATCACAGCCTATCAGTCAAGGGGACATCACAGCCTATCAGCCAAGGAGATTTCACAGCCTATCAGCCAAGGAGATTTCACAGCCTATCAGGCAAGGAGACATCACAGCCTATCAGCCAAGGAGATTTCACAGCCTATCAGGCAAGGAGACATCACAGCCTATCAGGCATGGGGCATCACAGCCTATCAGGCAATGAGACATCACAGCCTATCAGCCAAGGGGGCATCACAGCCTATCAGTCAAGGAGGCTTCATAGGCTATCAGTCAAGGGGGCATCACAACCTATCAGTTAAGGAGGCATCACAGCCTATCAGCCAAGGAGACATCACAGCCTATCAGCCAAGGGGGCATCACAGCCTATATGTCAAGGGGGCATCACAGCCTATCAGTCAAGGGGGCATCATAGCCTATCAGGCAAGGGGACATCATAGACTATCAATTAAGGGGGCATCACAGCCTATCAGCCAAGGAGACATCACAACCTATCAGGCAAGGAGACATCACAGCCTATCAGGCAAGGGGGCATCACAGCCTATCAGGCAAGAAGACATCACAGCCTATCAGGCAAGGGGGCATCACAGCCTATCAGCCAAGGAGACATCACAGCCTATCAGGCAAGGAGGCTTCACAACCTATCAGTCAAGGAAACATCACAGCCTATCAGGCTAGGAGACATCACAGCCTATCAGCAAAGGAGACATCACAGCCTATCAGGCAAGGAGACATCACAGCCTATCAGGCAAGGGGGCATCACAGCCTATCAGGCAAGGAGACATCACAGCCTATCAGTCAAGGAGACATCACAGCCTATCAGGCACGGAGACATCACAGCCTATCAGGCACAGAGACATCACAGCCTATCAGACAAGGGGGCAGCACAGCCTATCAGCCAAGGGGGCATCACAGCCTATCAGTCAAGGAGGCATCACAGCCTATCAGTCAAGGGGGCATCACAACCTATGAAGCAAAGAGACATCACAGCCTATCAGGCATGGAGACATCACAGCCTATCAGACAAGGGGGCAGCACAGCCTATCAGCCAAGGGGGCATCACAGCCTATCAGTCAAGGAGGCATCACAGCCTATCAGTCAAGGGGGCATCACAACCTATGAGGCAAAGAGACATCACAGCCTATCAGACACAGAAACATCACAGCCTATCAGCCAAGTGGGCATCACAGCCTATCAGCCAAGGAGACATCACAGCCTATCAGTCAAGGGGGCATCACAGCCTATCAGGCAAGGAGACATCACAGCCTATCAGCCAAGGAGACATCACAGCCTATCATGCAAGGGTTCAGCACAGCCTATCAGGCAAGGGGGCATCACAGCCTATCAGCCAAGGAGGCATCACAGCCTATCAGCCAAGGAGACATCACAGCCTATCAGGCAAGGGGACATCACAGCCTATCAGCCAAGAAGGCATCACAGCCTATCAGCCAAGGGGACATCACAGCTTATCAGCCAAGGGGGCATCACAGCCTATCAGTCAAGGAGGCATCACAGCATATCAGCCAAGGGGGCATCACAGCCTATCAGTCAAGGGGGCATCACAGCCTATCAGCCAAGGGGGCATCACAGCCTATCAGCCAAGGGGGCATCACAGTCTATCAGCCAAAAGGGCATCACAACCTATCAGGAAAGGGGGCATCACAGTCTATCAGCCAAAAGGGCATCACAGCCTATCAGCCAAGGGGGCATCACAGTCTATCAGCCAAGGGGGCATCACAGTCTATCAGCCAAAAGGGCATCACAACCTATCAGTCAAGGGGGCATCACAACCTATCAGGCAAGGGGGCATCACAGCCTATCAGCCAAGGGGGCATCACAGTCTATCAGCCAAAAGGGCATCACAACCTATCAGGAAAGGGGGCATCACAGTCTATCAGTCAAGGGGGCATCACAGTCTATCAGCCAAAAGGGCATCACAGCCTATCAGCCAAGGGGGCATCACAGTCTATCAGCCAAGGGGGCATCACAGTCTATCAGCCAAGGGGGCATCACAGTCTATCAGCCAAAAGGCTTCACAACCTATCAGGAAAGGGGGCAACACAGCCTATCAGTCAAGGGGGCATCACAGCCTATCAGCCAAGGGGGCATCACAGCCTATCAGCCAAGGGGGCATCACAGTCTATCAGCCAAGGGGGCATCACAGCCTATCAGCCAAGGGGGCATCACAGCCTATCAGCCAAGGGGGCATCACAGTCTATCAGCCAAGGGGGCATCACAGTCTATCAGCCAAGGGGGCATCACAGCCTATCAGTCAAGGGGGCATCACAGCCTATCAGCCAAGGGGGCATCACAGTCTATCAGCCAAGGGGGCATCACAGCCTATCAGGCAAGGAGACATCACAGCCTATCAGTCAAGGATACATCACAGCCTATTAGGCAAGGGGGCATCACAGCCTATCAGGCAAGGGGTTATCGCAGCCTACCAGTCAAGGGGGCATCACAGCCTATCAGTCAAGGGGGCATCACAGCCTATCAGGCAAGGAGACTTCACAGCCTATCAGCCAAGGGGGCATCACAACTTATCAGTCAAGGGGGCTTCACAGCCTATCAGTCAAGGGGGCATCACAGCCTATCAGTCAAGGAGACTTCACAGCCTATCAGCCAAGGGGGCATCACAGCCTATCAGCCAAGGGGGCATCACAGCCTATCAGGCAAGGAGACATCACAGCCTATCAGGCGAGGAGACATCACAGCCTATCAGTCAAGGAGACATCACAGCCTATCAGCCAAGGAGACATCACATTCTATCAGTCAAGGAGGCTTCACAGCCTATCAGTCAAGGGGGCATCACAACCTATCAGTCAAGGAGACATCACAGCCTATCAGGCAAGGGGGCATCACAGCCTATCAGTCAAGGAGACATCACAGCCTATCAGGCAAGGAGGCATCACAGCCTATCAGGCAAGCAGGCTTCACAGCCTATCAGGCAAGGGGGCATCACAGCCTATCAGGCAAGCAGGCTTCACAGCCTATCAGGCAAGGAGGCATCACAGCCTATCAGGCAAGCAGGCTTCACAGCCTATCAGGCAAGGAGACATCACAGCCTATCAGGCAAGGAGGCTTCACAGCCTATCAGCCAAGGGGGCATCACAGCCTATCAGGCAAGGAGACATCACAGCCTATCAGGCAAGGAGACATCACAGCCTATCAGGCAAGGAGGCTTCACAGCCTATCAGGCAAGGAGACATCACAGCCTATCAGGCAAGGAGACATCACAGCCTATCAGTCAAGGGTTCAGCACAGCCTATCAGTCAAGGAGACATCACAGCCTATCAGGCAAGGAGGCTTCACAGCCTATCAGGCAAGGAGACATCACAGCCTATCAGTCAAGGAGACATCACAGCCTATCAGGCAAGGGGGCATCACAGCCTATCAGTCAAGGGGGCATCACAGTCTATCAGCCAAGGGGACATCACAGCCTATCAGTCAAGGAGACATCACAGCCTATCAGGCAAGGAGGCTTCACAGCCTACCAGCCAAGGAGACATCACAGCCTATCAGGCAAGGGGGCATCACAGCCTATCAGTCAAGGGGGCATCACAGTCTATCAGCCAAGGAGACATCACAGCCTATCAGGCAAGGGGGCATCACAGCCTATCAGGCAAGGAAACATCACAGCCTATCAGGCAAGGAGACATCACAGCCTATCAGGCAAGGAGGCTTCACAGCCTATCAGCCAAGGAGACATCACAGCCTATCAGGCAAGGGGGCATCACAGCCTATCAGTCAAGGGGGCATCACAGCCTATCAGTCAAGGGGGCATCACAGCCTATCAGTTAAGGGGGCATCACAGCCTATCAGCCAAGGGGACATCACAGCCTATCAGTCAAGGAGACATCACAGCCTATCAGTCAAGGAGACATCACAGCCTATCAGGCAAGGAGGCTTCACAGCCTATCAGCCAAGGAGACATCACAGCCTATCAGGCAAGGGGGCATCACAGCCTATCAGTCAAGGGGGCATCACAGCCTATCAGTCAAGGGGGCATCACAGCCTATCAGTTAAGGGGGCATCACAGCCTATCAGCCAAGGGGGCATCACAGCCTATCAGTCAAGGGGGCATCACAGCCTATCAGGCAAGGGGGCATCACAGCCTATCAGTTAAGGGGGCATCACAGCCTATCAGCCAAGGGGGCATCACAGCCTATCAGTCAAGGGGGCATCACAGCCTATCAGTTAAGGGGGCATCACAGCCTATCAGCCAACGAGACATCACAGCCTATCAGGCAAGGAGGCATCACAACCTATCAGCCAAGGGGACATCACAGCCTATCAGTCAAGGGGGCATCACAGCCTATCAGCCAAGGAGACATTACAGCCTATCAGCCAAGGGTTCATTACAGCCTGTCAGCCAAGGGGGCATCACAGCCTATCAGCCAAGGGACATCACAGCCTATCAGGCAAGGGGGCATCACAGCCTATCAGTTAAGGGGGCATCACAGCCTATCAGACAAACAGACATCACAGCCTATCAGGCAAGGAGACATCACAGCCTATCAGCCAAGGGGGCATCACAGCCTATCAATCAAGGGGGCATCACAGCCTATGAGGCAAGGGGACATCACGGCCTATCAGTCAAGGAGGCATCACAGCCTATCAATCAAGGGGGCATCACAGTCTATCAGCCAAGGGGACATCACAGCCTATCAGGCAAGGGGGCATCACAGCCTATCAGCCAAGGGGACATCACTGCCTATCAGGCAAGGAGACATCACAGCCTATCAATCAAGGGGGCATCACAGCCTATCAGTCAAGGGGGCATCACAGCCTATCAATCAAGGGGACATCACAGCCTATCAGTCAAGGAGGCATCACAGCCTATCAATCAAGGGGGCATCACAGCCTATGAGGCAAGGAGACATCACTGCCTATCAGGCAGGGAGACATCACAGCCTATCATTCAAGGGTTCAGCACAGCCTATCAGACAAGGGGGCATCACAGCCTATCAATCAAGGGGGCATCACAGCCTATGAGGCAAGGGGACATCACAGCCTATCAGTCAAGGATGCATCACAGCCTATCAATCAAGGGGGCATCACAGTCTATGAGGCAAGGAGACATCACAGCCTATCAGGCAGGGAGACATCACAGCCTATCATTCAAGGGTTCAGCACAGCCTATCAGACAAGGGGGCATCACAGCCTATCAGCCAAGGAGGCATCACAGCCTATCAGTCAAGGAGAGATCACAAGCTATCAGTCAAGGAGGCATCACAGCCTATCAGCCAAGGAGACATCACAGCCTATCAGTCAAGGAGGCTTCACAGCCTATCAGCCAAGGAGACATCACAGCCTATCAGGCAAGGGGGCATCACAGCCTATCAGCCAAGGGGGCATCACAGCCTATCAGCCAAGGAGACATTACAGCCTATCAGCCAAGGGGGCATCACAGCCTATCAGTCAAGGAGACATCACAGCCTATCAGTTAAGGAGACATCACAGCCTATCAGTCAAGGAGACATCACAGCCTATCAGCCAAGGAGGCAGCCCAGCCTATCAGTCAAGGAGACATCACAGCCTATCAGCCAAGGAGACATCACAGTCTACCAGCCAAGGAGACATAACAGCGTATCAGGCAAGGAGACATCACAGCCTATCAGCCAAGGGGGCATCACAGCCTATCAGTCAAGGGGGCATCACAGCCTATCAGCCAAGGAGATTTCACAGCCTATCAGTCAAGGGGGCATCACAGCCTATCAGCCAAGGAGGCAGCACAGCCTATCAGTCAAGGGGGCATCACAGCCTATCAGCCAAGATTTCACAGCCTACCAGCCAAGGGACAGGACAGTCTCTCAGCCATGGGGGCATCACAGCCTATCTGGCAAGGGGGCATCACAGCCTATCAGCCAAGGGGGCATCACAGCCTATCAGGCAAGGGACATCACAGATTGTCATCTTGTGCACATGTATGCTTTGTATTGCCACTGAGTACCCAAATCAGTATTGTTGGATATAACATGATCCAAGTCTACTCTCAAACTTACTCGTATTTTACCTATTTCTTGTAGGTACGTGATGAGCCTATTCTTACCCCAACCCACAGAAGGAAGATGCTGTAGGAAGCAATGTGCGAAGGCGAGGCACAGAGACTCACCCCTGTTCCTGCAGAAGAACTCCAAAGCTTTCGCGTGGGCTCCAGGGGAAATCACCAGAGCTCGGCGTTCCTCCTTAACGTTGTCTCTCAATGCAGCTTCCAAGCAGTCCTTGTAGTTTGCCAGTACTCTGGCGTTGCTGTAGCACAGACAGACACTTGTCACGCGGCCTGATCTGTCATGAGCTCATAGTCAGTGTGACATCAGGAATCCCCTCTGCCTGCCTGCCTGCCTGCTTGCCTCTCTCTCTCTCTCTCTCTCTCTCTCTCTCTCTCTCTCTCTCTCTCTCTCTCTCTCTCTCTGTCTGTCTCTCTCTCTTTCTGTCTCTCTCTCTCTCTCTCTCGCTCTCTCTCGCTCTCTCTCGCTCTCACTCTCTTTCTCTTTCTGTCTCTCTCTCTCTTTTCTGTCTGTCTGTCTGTCTCTGTCTCTCTCTCTCTCTCGCTCTCTCTCGCTCTCTCTCTCTCTCTCTCTCTCTCTCTCTCTCTCTCTCTCTCAAAAATGTTGTGCTATAGACACACCAACTGGTATAGAAGTGTTTCTGATACAGAGGCGGTGAACTACCATGAGATCATACCTACGATGATGTATGACCAAGCTTGGTCGTAGGCCGAGATAAAATCTCTCTCTCTCTCTCTCTCTCTCTCTCTCTCTCTCTCTCTCTCTCTCTCTCTCTCTCTCTCTCCTCTCTCTCTCTCTCTCTCTCTCTCTCTCTCTCTCTCTCTCTCTCTCTCTCCACTCCAAATAGCCGGACTGTCGTCCAAATTCATCAGAATGTTAAAAGCTGTGTATTTTAACGTACAGGCTTGTGTTAGATGGAACCACAGCATGTCTGAATTTTTTGCATGCCCGGCCGGTGTGAAACAAGGTGCCTTGGAGAGCAGTTCCTTATTTTTAATGTATATTAATTGTGTCGCTGATTATGTACGTGCACATGGCAAACACGGCATCCAGATGATGCCTGGAATGTCAGAAATATTTGCACTACTTTTTGCTGATGATGTGGTATTACTATCCACAACACCGAGTGGACTTCAGAACCAGCTGGACCGCCTTGCACGTGTGTCGGAAAAGCTTGGTCTTACTGTTAATACTGAAAAAACGAAAATTATGATCTTTCGGAAAGGAGGTCACTTGGCAGGAGGAGAGAGATGGTACCTACAAAATTCTAGATTAGAAGTGGTAAACAACTACAAATACTTAGGAATTATCTTTACAACTAAACTATCTCTGAGTGCGTCTCTTGAAGAGACAGCTGCAAAGGGCAAACAAGTATACATGTGTTGAAAGCAATGTGGAGCTCCACAACTCTAACCCAGCAGTTTTTTTCCCGACTATTTGATTCTCAGATATAGCCTACATTATGTTACGGTTCAGAAATACGGGGCCTAACAAGCAGAGATAAGATAGAAAAGGCACACGCCTTTGCATGTAAAACGTTTATGGGAATGGACGTTAGAACTCCAAACCATTTAGTATACGGAGAACTCGGAAGACATCCTCTGATAATTAATACCACCATCAGAGTCATAAAAGTATTGGCTCAGGTTGCACAAAATGCCGCTTTATGAATGTTCCAAAACTCTAATGTCCCCGAAAATAGAAATTGGACATGCTTGATGAGAAATACTCTTTATGAGTTAGGTTTTGGTTATATATGGTTGAATGGTGGAGTAGGAAACGAGAAGTACTTCTTGAGTAATGTTGAGCAGAGGTTACAATATTGCAACAGACAAAGATGGGATGAAAGAAACAACTGCAGCCCTAGATTTGTATGGTATGCCTCCTTTAAGAAGATGTTCGGTCTAGAGAAATACCTTAATTTTTTCACAATAAAGAAACTTAGGGATAGCCTTATGCGATTTAGATTTGAGATAAATGATTTGAAAAATAATCAACGATATGTGCTCAGAGACAAAGAAGAACAAAAATGTCCATTCTGCAATGAAATCGAAGATGAAAAACATTTCCTCATATATTGTAAGCTATATAAGTAGCTAGAAACTATGTGTAGCTAGAAACTCCCTACGGAGCGAAGCAGAAGACGGTCTTCAGAGGAAGAGCCCCCGTCGCCGAGTGTTTCGGCCCCACTCGGCGATTTGAGATAAATGATTTGAAAATTAATCAACGATATGCGCTCAGAGACAAAGAAGAACAAAAATGTCCATTCTGCAATAAAATCGAAGATGAAAAACATTTCCTCATATATTGTAAGCTATATAATATACGTAAGACGTAAATATCTCGCACAGTACTTAAGTGACAACGTAAAGAGGAAATGCAGTATCCTAGTGAAAGGATGCAACATAGATTTGTCAAGAAATGTTGCTATGTACATATACTATGCTTTTGAACTACGAGAGAAGATAATTAGTGCAAATTCCAGTTCCGACTCGTCTATACATGCCATGTCCATCGTTTGAGCTTCATGTACTTCAGTACACAACAAAATCACGTACAATCAGACCGAAAGAACCATGGTAAAGTATATGCATATGTACTTGATTTTTGTCAGTGCTTGTCCTTTGTGGTTTATTATTTTCCTTTTTTGGTACATGTGTGTGGTAAACCACAAGTTTTGTATGGGCTGTCGGCCTGACAATAAACCGGTTCAGTTCTCTCTCTCTCTCTCTCTCTCTCTCTCTCTCTCTCTCTCTCTCTCTCTCTCTCTCTCTGTGCATGTGTGTGTGCGGCCTAGTTCACACACACACACACACACACACACACACGCACATGCACACACACACACACACACACACACACACACACACACACACACTCACACACACACACACACACACACACACAGAGGCACTTAAGCACGCTTACTCACGTGCAAAATCTGACATCCATTTTATGTTCCACGCAAATGCATGCATGGAAAAGTCGACACGGAACGCATGCATCCAAAATATTTACACCTACCTCCAGGTCCGCGCTCCTAAACGCAAATAAAGCGCGTACGCACGCGCACACACACACACACACACACACACACACACACACACACACACACACACACACATAGACACACATTTAAGCATTCACACGAACACACACACACACACACACAGACACATACGCACACGCACACACATACACAAGTGCACACGCGCGCGCGCGCACGCACAGACACAGACACACTGACATACACACGGACAGTCAATCAGACACACACACACACACACACACAGAGATAGGCAGGCAGGCAGGCACACACGCACCCATGCATGCACGCAAGCACACACATACACACACACACACACACACACACACACACACACACGGACGGACAGAGAGGCAAACACAGACAGACACACAGACAGACTGACAGACAGACAGACAGACACACAGACAGACACAGACACACTGACAGACACACAGACAGACGGACACACAGACAGAAAGATAGACAGACAGACAGAGACAGACATACAGAGACACACAGACGGAGACACACAGACAGAGACACACAGGCAGAGACACACAGACAGAGACACACAGACAGAGACACACAGAGAGACAGAGAGACAGACAGACAGACAGACAGACAGACAGACAGACAGACAGACAGACAGACAGACAGATAGACAGACAGACAGGCGTGCATGCATGCATGCATGCAGGCAGGCAGGCTGGCAGACATATATAGGCAGAATGGCAGGCAGGCTGGCAGGCAGGCTGGCAGGCAGGTGGTAAACAGGTGGCAGGCAGGCAGGCAAGCAGGCAAACTGGCAGATTGGCAGGCAGGCAAACAAGTCGGCAGGCAGGCTGGCAGGGAGACAGGCAGGCTGGCAGGGAGACAGGCAGGCAGACAGACAGGCAAGCAGGCAGGCAGGATACAGACAGGCAGTCAGGCAGTCAGGCAGGCAGGGAGACAGACAGGCAGGCAGGCAGGCAGGGAGACAGACAGGCAGGCAGGGAGACAGACAGGCAGGCAGATAGGCAGGCAGGCACACAGGAAGGCTGGCAGGCAGGCAGACAGGCAGGCAGGCACACAGGCAAGCAGGCAGGCAGGCAGGGAGACAGGCAGGCAGACAGGCAAACCTGCACGCGAGGTCCACGTCTTGAGGAACGAAATTACTGCTCTCGGCGATCAGAGCCGTCACTGTGTCGTTGTTGAGAGCCGAGGACATGAGGCTGAGCGTGTCCAGACACTGCTGTTTGTCTTTGTCAAACGCAATCCTGTCCTCCGGCCACAGACTCAACCCCTGACACCGTTCTGGCAGGCCTGCAAAATGGAAACGTCAGGAATTAGAACAGTAGACTGTGTAGATGAGATAGTTTGTATCGTTCCACAACCATGTAGATTCCAATTTGTAACGAACCGAATCCTTTATTTAGAAAAGCAGGCCCAGTTCCCCGCTAACATTCCCGCCACTATACTAAGCACGGAATAAACTTTCTGCAACAACAACTGGACCCTCAGCAAAACTATCAGAAAGAATGAGAAGCGGGATCTAATCTCAACTACAGCATTTGCGGAAAACGAGGCCTACACTTCAAGCAAGCAAGCATCGCTGGAGCCAAGAAAGAGATCGCCAGAACACGCGGTTCACTAAAGGCCAGCTGCCTTTCGTCTTCGGATCACCCCAGCCACTCCCGCTCTGTCAGACTTCGGTATGCGTATCCCTGCTACCCTCCATTTCGATAGCAATGTCGCCAAAAACTGGCAAAATGTTTTGCAAGATTTTCGAATCTATATGAGAGCAGCTTTGAAAGGCAAAGACGAAGATGTAATCGCGTACATTCTCCTCAACTTGGCAGGCAGGGGCGCCATTGAAAGAGAAAAAACGTTCGTCATTGAAGAAAAGGAATCCAAAGAGAACTTGAAAACAACGATGACAAAATTCTGAGAACGATGTAGTCCCCAGAAAATGTCATAGTGGAACGCCATCGTTTCAGGATGCGCCAACAGAAGCAGGGGGAGTGCTACGAATTATGCATGTATCTCCGATCTACGCAAACTTGCGGCATCCTGCGAGTCCTGCTTAAATGCGGATCAACTTATGAACAAGCGTTCCGAACTGAAGGCCTGTATTGCGATCAACAACCCAGACATTATCGGCATCACAGAGGTAAAGCCCAAAAACAGTCGATTCCAAGTGGAGGAGTGTGAGATTGCAGTCGAGGGGTATGATGTTTTTCACAATCTGGAAGCCCAAGGAAGAGGAGTAGCACTTTACACACGTAAAGACTTGAAAGCATCTCCCTGTGAAGCACTGACCTCTGAATTCACTGAACATGTTTTTGTCGAATGTCGAAAAGGAGAAACAAAGCTGCTCATAGGTGTGATCTACAGGAGTCCAAACAGCGCGTTAGCAAACACGGACAAGCTAAATGCTCTGCTAATGTCAGTTAGCGAATTGGACGCCTCGCACAAGATTGTGCTGGGGGACTTTAACTTCCCCGAAATCAATTGGGTCACAGAGAGGTGTGAAGCAGGACCCAGCCACATAGCAACCAAGTTCTTGAAAGCTGTGAAAGATGCCTTCCTGATCCAACACCAGAAGGAACCCACACGCTACCGGGAGGGAGAACGCTCAAATGTTGTGGATCTAGTCCTTACAAACAGAGACGATATGGTCCTTGACATTACCACAACGGCAGGCCTCGGGAAAAGCGACCATTTTGCGATTATTGCCAGCCTGTCTTTCGCATGTGATGCCCCACAACCCAGCGCACCACGCCTAAATTACAGGAAGACCGACCTCAACACCCTGAGAAACGAACTGAGACAAGTTAGGTGGGAGCAGGAACTGAAAGACCTGACAGTCAATGACACATGGCAGAAGATCAAGGATGAAATAAATTTGGCAGCAAAGAAATCAACACCATTGAGCCGCTGCTCGACAAAAAGAGGAAAAGTGTGGATGGACAGAGGGACCCTGGCATCAGTAAGAAGGAAACACAAGCTATTCCGCAGATGGCAGGAAACTAGAGAGGGACAAGACTACCTTGTGTACGTCAAAGCAAGAAACCAGGCCAGAAAAGCATGCCGCAAAGCACAGAGAGACCTGGAGGCCACAGTGGCGATGGAGGCTAAGACTGATCCAAAGGCTTTCTGGAACTATGTGAAGTCCAAGACCAAGTCACGCACGGGAGTGGCGGACCTGAGGAAGGAGGACGGCTCTAAGACCATAAACGACGAAGAGAAGGCTGAGGTCCTGAACCAGTTCTTTCAAAGTGTTTTTACAACCGAGGATGAAGGCCCACTACCCAGACCACCAGAATACAGTTTCACGGAAGAGCTGACAGACTTGGATATTTCTAGGGAAGAAGTGAAGAAACGACTTAAGGGCCTACACACCAGTAAAGCACCAGGTCCCGACGGTATCACACCATACATCTTGTCCGAGGCTGCCGAGGAGTTGGCCGACCCTATTGCTCACCTTTTCAGGCTCTCACTTGACATGGGGAAATTACCAGATGAGTGGAAGCAAGCCCTAGTCACCCCCATCCACAAAAAGGGAAGCAAGACAACAGCCAGCAACTATCGACCTGTAAGCTTGACATGCATCCTCTGCAAGGTTATGGAAAAGCTGGTGAGAGACAAAATAATGAGCCATTTACAGAGCAACTCGCTTATCAGCAAAGAACAGCATGGTTTCATCCCGGGGAGGTCGTGCGTCACGCAACTTCTGGAGGTGTTGGACACGTGGACAAGCATTCTCGACGAAGGAGGAGGGGTGGATATTGTCTACATGGACTATCAAAAAGCGTTTGATTCTGTGCCCCACCGACGTCTACTGAAGAAAACGGAGGCCTTTGGCATCAGAGGTAAGGTACTGAAGTGGCTGGAAAACTTTTTGACAGACAGGAAGCAAAAAGTCGTCGTGAACGGCACACAGTCGCAGGAGGCGCAGGTGACCAGCGGGATCCCACAAGGATCTGTAATCGGGCCGATAATGTTCGTCCTCTTCATAAATGACCTTCCCACCATCACAAAGTGCCCAGTCAAAATGTTCGCAGACGATACCAAGCTGTACACCAGGAGTGACGTTGAGGGGGGACCGCAGGACTTACAAACCGACCTTGACAAACTACAGATCTGGTCTGAAGAGTGGCTTCTAAAGTTCCACCCGCAGAAATGCAGTGTTGTGAAGATGGGGTCCAAAAAGACACAAGCGACATACTTCATGAACAGTAAAGATGCTGATGGAAAACCCCAGAGATTGCAGCTTGCGGAGAGTGGTGCAGAAAAGGACCTCGGAGTGATGATTGACAGCACTTTATCCTTCAAGGACCAAGTAGCACATGCAACATCGAAGGCAAACCGTGTCATTGGAGTCATCCGCCGGTCTTTCGACTATCTGACAGAGCAGACCTTCGTCCTGCTGTACAAAAGCTTGGTGAGACCCAGATTGGAGTACGGCCACTGTGTCTGGCAACCACACATGAAAACGCTATGCAGTGACATCGAGGACGTTCAGCGTAGGGCAACCAAACTGCTGTCATCACTCAGAAACAAGACGTACCCAGAGAGACTCCGAGCACTCAAACTCCCAACCCTGGAGCACAGACGCAAGAGAGGAGATATGATAGAGGTGTACAAATACCTCCATGGTTACTACGATGTGCAGAAACCAACGTTCAAGCTGTCCAGCAACACTAAATTGCGTGGAAACTCGCTGAAACTCCATAAAGACAGCTTTCGGCTGAACATCAGGAAGAACTTCTTCTCACAACGTATCATCAAAACCTGGAATAACCTACCAGATGCAGTTGTCACAGCTGCCTCAGTCCATGACTTCAAAGTTGCACTCGACGAACACTGGAAAGATCTCCCCACCCTCTACACACCAGAATGCCAAAATATGCAATAGATCTAGTAGTTAGCCCGCCACGCATTGCAGCAAAGTTAGTTTATCACATGGAACGTCGAACAGGCCTCACAAAAGGCCTCAAACGTCGTAAAAGTCAAGTCAAGTCAAGTCAAGTCAGAAACAATGCCTTCATCTGTGGCAAATACAACCACTTCGCCAGACACTGCCTTTTCTCCAACTCAGCTGCAAAAGCAACACACAGACCGTACCAAAAGTGCAAAAATAATAATAATTGCACCAGATCACAACAATCGGTGATGACGACGAAGACAACACTGTCATTAACACAGTCTCTGCCATTGACCAGATCACCGATGGTCGAATGGATCCGTGTATAGTGAACATTGAACTCTCTCCTTTTCATCGTGAATGAAGATGAACAATTATCAGGACTTTATTAAGAATTGATACTGGCTGGTCATTTTAAATTTTGCTAATCAATGAAGAAGTAATTTAGGATTTGATTTTGCACGTTTTGCATGAAGATTCTGGTGATCCGAATTAAATAGAATGTTGACATACTATCCAACTCCGAAGTCTTCGTTGAGAAAGCAAGGCTTGTGAATGAATGAGAAAGAGAGTTAGTCTATCTCCAAAATAGACAACAATGTTGCAACCCTTTTGGGATGTAACATAAAAAACAGGTCACCCCTCTCCTGGGCCTTCCTGAGGCTCGCAAGTTGGACCTGGTGCACCTCGCAGCGGAAGTGCACCAACTGGATGATGGCAAAGCACTTGAGATTAAAAAAACTTTGCACACCTATTTCAAGACACCCTTGGCAAGCTTCCTATGACAAACAAAATAAAGCTCTACCAACTGTCACGCCAGTGCTCCAGTCACCTCGCTGCATCCCAGCGACCATGAAACAACCCGTCAAGGAAGCCCTAAACAAGATGACAGCCCAAGGAATCATCAACCCAATGGAAGAGCCCACAGAGTGGGTTTTGTCCATGGTGGCAACCACCAAGAAGACTGGTACAACCATCAGGATCTGCATCGATCCAAGACGTATTCTCGCAGCTCTACAACACCACCGGCATCTTATGAGAACCATTGATGACAGCATAGCTGACATACCAAATGCCAGTCTTCACACTGGATGCAAAAACAGGTTTCTGGCAAATACTTCTGGATCATCTATCATCACTGAAAACATGCTTCAACACTCCCTTTGGCAGATACCGGGGTTTTTTTCAAATGCCATTCGGAATCAGCACTGCTTCCGAGGTCTTCCAAAGAACTATGAAACCGCTGTTTACAGGACATCCCTGTGACATCATTGTAGATGACATCCTCGTGTGGGGCACCGACCTTGCTGACTATGACAAGAAATTGCACCAAAACTGAAACGAGCTGAAGAGATCAACCTGAAGCTCAACAAAACCAAGTGTCGCTTCCGGGTCAACGATGTCTCCTACATGGGACATGTCTTCTCCAGTAAAGGCCTCCACCCTGATCCTGACTGGCCTTCAACGTTTCCTGGGCATGGCGAACTATCTGTCCAAGCTTGTTGCCAACTTCAGTGACAAGACAGCACCTTCCCGTAAACTCCTTTGGGATTCAAGCGACTGGTGCTGGCTACCACAACACGAAGCAACCCCCCTGTTCTTAGATTTTAAGACATGAAGAAACCCGTAACTATCACATGTGACGCATCAAAGTCTAGTCATGGAGCAGCATGCCTTCAAGATGGGCTGCCTGAAGCATACACCTCCCGAGCCATGACCGAAGAAGAGCAACGCTACAGCCAGATCGAGAAGGAACTTCTAGCTGTCACCTTCGCCTGTGCCAAATTCGACAGCTACATCTACGGCAAGCACGCCACTGTTGAAACTGACCATCAGCCCCGTGTCACCATCAAGAAGACGCCTCTGACCACAACCCCGACAAGACTGCAGAGGATGTTGCTGAAACTCCAACGGTATAACATCAACATCGTGTACAGGAGAGGAAGCCAACTCCACATCGGCGACACTCTCCCGTGCGCATATTTGCCCGACACCACCTCCAATCATGATGACGACTACTAGGTTATGTCTACCCCTGACAACGCCAGGAGCAGCACGGCTCAAACAAACCACAACAGCTGATTCAACATGTCAACAGCTGAAGGCAATCATCCTGAATGGCTGGCCCTAGCACTACAAGGAAGTGCCTCACAGCCTCAGACCCTACTTTGCTTTCCGGGAGGAACTAGTTGTTGAAGATAACATCATCATGAGAGGACTCTGAATCATTGTCCCAGCTTCACTTCAACAGGACTCTGCTCAAAAGCTCCACAAAGGACACCCTGCACTTGAAGCAACAAAAGCCCGAGCCCGTGGACTTGCATACTGGCCCAACATGATCCGTGACATCGAGAACAGCCGTCCTTATGACAGACACTGGCTGGCAGTTAACCTCCCACGAGTTTGCTGACTTCTGCAAGACATGGCAGCTCCAGCACGTAACAGCAGCCTCCACTACCCCCAGTCAAACGGCCTGGCCGAGCGAGCAGTCGAAAGCTAGAAAAATGTATTGCAAAATGCCAGTAGGTTGGTACCGACCCATTTTTAGCCTTGCTCCACCGTCGCAACGTCCCCCGAGGTGAACTTGGATCATCAGCACAACGCCTGTTTTCGCGCCTAACCAGAACAACAGCGCCAACTTTCCCAAAAGCTCATGAAGCCATCACTCATTTTCAATGTTCCTGACAACCTTCGCAAACTGCGCAGCCAAAAGAAACCCTACTATGACCACCATGCCAAACCTCTCAGTCCCCTCCAACCAAATCAGAGTCCAAATGCAAACGGAGACGGGCTTTGAACGAACAGCCAGAGTCATATTTGCTGCAGACAGAACACAGTGCTACATGATTCAAGCTGATGACCGCCTGTACGAGTGGAACAGGCGACATCTGCTTCCAGTGCCTCAAACTCTGCCTATTGCTGCGGAGGATTCCCTCACCACCTCCGACTCCCCCAATGAACTCTGCTCCCCATGCTCGAACTGTGAGCTCCAACTCCAAAAATGATGACCCTAATCCCTTGCCATCCAGTGAACACAACAACTCCTCCAGCCTCGGGTTGCACTGCCCCTCCGTCTACCCTTCCTGCCCTCCGTTTTCTTTTCAAGAGAGGAGATGGACACTATACAGTCATGGACACTGTCATATGATAACCATTAGCTATTAGCCGTGACATTATACTGCAAAGCATATTCAACATTCATACACTCGTGTATTAATCCTGTAATCAGTATATATACATATATCGGCTAATCCATATTAACTTCAAAACAATCAAAGACCATTTATCCGTCAACGAGTGCCAAACATTTATGGTGCAATCTGTATGTCAATCCATCTTCAATTCTGCAACTTGCCAACAAGCTTTGCATCCTGTAGAGATCATCTAAAGGAAGGAGGATGTAGATAAAATTGTTTGTACCGTTCCACAACCCTGTAGATTCCAATTTTTGTAACGAATCGAATCCTAATATAGGCTACATTTAGAATAGCATGCTCAGCTCCCAGCTAACGTTCCTGCCACTGTACTAAGCACGGAATAAACCTTCTGCAACAACAACTGGACCTTTAGCAAAACTGTAAGAAAGATACGTAGGTATAAAGAAGGAAGGAAGGAAAGCGTTGTGTGGAGTGCAGACTTCGGCGGCGGAGGAGATCGAGGAGGAGGAGGAGGAGATCGAGGAGGAGAAGAAGATTAAGGAGGAGGAGGAGGAGATCAAAGAGAAGAAGATTAAGGAGGAAGAGCAGATCGAGGAGGAGGAGAAGATCAAGGAGAAGAAGATTAAGGAGGAGGAGGAGATCGAGGAGGAGAAGATTAAGGAGGAGGAGGAGATCGAGGAGAATAAAATTAAGGAGGAGGAGGAGATCGAGGACGAGAAGGAGATAGAGAAGGAGGAGGAGATCGAGGAGGAGAAGGAGATAGAGGAGGAGGAGGAGATCGAGGATGAGCAGGAGATAGAGGAGGAGCAGGAGATAGAGGAGGAGCAGGAGATCGAGGAGGAGGAGAAGGAGATCGAGAAGGAGGAGAAGATTAAGGAGGAGCAGGAGATCGAAGAGAATAAGATTAAGGAGGAGGAGGAGATCGAGGAGGAGCATGAGATCGAGGACAAGAAGATTAAGGAGGAGGAGAAGGAGATTGAGGAGGAGGAGATCGAGGAGGAGGAGAAGATCAAGGAGGAGGAGGAGATCGAGGAGGAGGAGGAAATCCAGGAGGAGAAGGAGATCGAGGAGGAGGAGATCGAGGAGGAGGAGGAGGAGAAGGAGATCGAGGATGAGGAGGAGATCGGGGAGGAGCAGGAGATCGAGGAGGAGAAGGAGATCGATGAGGAGAAGGAGATCGAGGAGGAGGAGGAGATCCAGGAGGAGAAGGAGATCGAGGAGGAGGAGGAGATCCAGGAGGAGGAGGAGATCGAGGAGGAGGAGGAGATCGAGGAGGAGCAGGAGATCGAGGAGGAGAAGGAGATCGAGGAGGAGAAGGAGATCGAGGAGGAGGAGGAGATCCAGGAGGAGAAGGAGATCGAAGAGGAGGAGGAGATCGAGGAGGAGAAGGAGATCGAGGAGGAGAAGGAGATCGAGGAGGAGGAGAAGGAGATCGAGGAGGAGGAAGAGATCGAGGAGGAGGAGGGGCAAATCGAGGAACAGAAGATGATCGAGGAGGAGGAGAAGATCGAGGAGGAGGAGATCGAGGAGGAGAAGGAGATCGAGGAGAAGAAGATTAAGGAGGAGGAGGAGATCGAGGAGGAGAAGGAGATCGAGGAGGAGAAGGAGATCGAGGAGGAGGAGGAGATCCAGGAGGAGAAGGAGATCGAAGAGGAGGAGGAGATCGAGGAGGAGAAGGAGATCGAGGAGGAGAAGGAGATCGAGGAGGAGGAGAAGGAGATCGAGGAGGAGGACGAGATCGAGGAGGAGGAGGAGGAAGATCGAGGAGAGGAGAAGAGGAGGAGGAGGAGGAGAAGATCGAGGAGGAGGAGATCGAGGAGGAGAAGGAGATCGAGGAGAAGAAGATTAAGGAGGAGGAGGAGATCGAGGAGGAGAAGGAGATCGAGGAGGAGGAGATCGAGGAGGAGAAGGAGATCGAGGAGAAGGAGATCGACGAGGAGGCGGAGATCGAGGAGGAGGAGATAGAGGAGGAGGAGGAGATCGAGGAGGAGAAGGAGATAGAGAAGGAGATCGAGGAATCGAGGAGGAAGAAAAGGAGATCGAGGAGGAGGAAGAGATCGAGGAGGAGGAGGGGCAAATCGAGGAACAGGAGATGATCGAGGAGGAGGAGGAGATCGAGGAGGAGAAGGAGATCGAGGAGGAGAAGGAGATCGAGGAGGAGGAGGAGATCGAGGAGGAGAAGGAGATCGAGGAGGAGGAAGAGATCGAGGAGGAGGAGGGGCAAATCGAGGAACAGAAGATGATCGAGGAGGAGGAGAAGATCGAGGAGGAGGAGATAGAGGAGGAGAAGGAGATCGAGGAGAAGAAGATTAAGGAGGAGGAGGAGATCGAGGAGGAGAAGGAGATCGAGGAGGAGGAGATCGAGGAGGAGAAGGAGATCGAGGAGAAGGAGATCGACGAGGAGGAGGAGATCGAGGAGGAGGAGATGAGGAGATCGAGGAGGAGAAGGAGATCGAGGAGGAGGAGGAGGAGGAGGAATGAGATCGAGGAGGAGAAGAGATCGAGGAGGAGAAGGAGATCGAGGAGGAGGAAGAGATCGAGGAGAGAGGATCGAGGAGGAGAGAGGAGATCGAGGAGGAGAGAGATCGAGGAGGAGGAGGAGATCGAGGAGGAGGAGGAGATCGAGGAGGAGGAGGAGATCGAGGAGGAGGAGAAGAAGAACGAGGAGGAGGAGAAGGAGATCAAGGAGGATGAGGAGGAGGAGGAGGAGGAGGAGAAGGAGATCGAAGAGGAGGAGAGATCAGAGGAGAAGGAGAGGAGCGAGGAGGAGGAAGGAGAAGGAGGAGGAGGAGGAGGAGAGAGAAGGAGGAGGAGGAGGAGGAGGAGGAGGAGGAGGAGATCGAGGAGAGAGGAGGAGGAGGAGGAGGAGGAGTCGAAAGGAGGAGAAGGAAGAGGAGGAATCGAGGAGGAGGAGGAGGAGGAGGAGGAGAAAGGAGGAGAGAGGAGGAGGAGGATAGGAGGAGGAGGAGAGATCGAGTAGGAGAAGCTCGAGAGGAGGATGAGGAGGAGAAGAAGGAGGAAGAGGAGGAGGGGAGGAGGAGGAGGAGGAGGAGAGGAGGAGGAGGAGGAGGAGGAGGAGGAGGAGGAGGAGGAGGAGGAGGAAAGAGGAGGAGGAGGAGGAGGAGGAGGAGGAGGAGGGAGAAGGAGGAGGAGGAGGAGGAGGAGGAGGAGGAGGAGGAGGAGGAGGAGGTGGAGGGAGGAGTAGGAAGCTCGAGTAGGAGGAGGAGGAGGCTCGAGTAGGAGGCTCGAGTAGGAGGAGGAGGAGGCTCGAGTAGGAGGAGGAAGAGGCTCGAGTAGGAGGAGGAGGAGGAGGAGGAGGAGGAGGAACTAGGAGGAGGAGGAAGAGGAGGAGGCTCGAGTAGGAGGAGGAGGAGGAGGAGGATCGAGGAGGAGGAGGAGGAGGAGGAGGTCCCGTTCTTATGCATTGTTATTATAAATGTATACACTGCGTGAGAACTGTTAGAACACCTTCACCGGTTCACAGGAGTAAATCAGTATGTTCTCAGTCCGACAGTACAAACTATCCTTGAATTGGCACGCGTTTACGCGTGTAAACGTTGTTGGGATCGGCTTACAGCTTGGTGTCTAAAAGGAGTAAACAGCCACAAAACATACGCTCACAATACACGCCACCAAATACACGTAGAACTTCATAGAGCACAATCAATTATAATTCATTTCAAAACATTATTAAACTTTAAAGAATAGGAAAGTAATTAGAGGTTCCAGTTCCACATGGATAAAGGAAGCAGTTAACAACAAATGATATACATATACTTTCTTGTAATATTCATGAAAATGAATGGCAGCGCAGCTATAGCAATAGCTCAACATACACTAGACATAAGGCATAAATGGACACATAAGGACTATTGACTTGTCAGTATTGATAATACCTAAAATAATAGCTCGGTCTCGAGGTTTTCGGAACATGCCTGATTGCCTCGTAATGAAGAATGCGTTTCTGAGCAAGTTTAATTAATTTTTTACAATCACGTTTCTAATAAATCAGCAAAATAATATTACACACCAGTGTTGCAATGAAAGACAAACTCATATAGTTGCACCACCGAAGGTAATTGTAATGCAAGACTCAGCTACAGGGCGGAAGTCCCTCTCTGTCTAAGGGAAATAAGGCAACTTTCCCGCCACTTAGAGGGCGCTGTGTAAGTTCTTTCTCACCAAGCAAGATGGCCGACACCGAGGAGCTGGAGCCTTCTCCTGCGCAGGATATCGTCGTGACCAAATACAAAATGGCTGGCGATATGGTAAATGGTACGTAGTTATCTAACAAAGTTATATTTACAATTCTGCCAAATGTCGATTTTGTAAGGTGTATATCTAGGACGCAATCGCGTGTAGAGTGGCGACTGAATGCCATCATGATGCCATGTGACTCTGATCCCCACTCTGTTTCATGAACGTTCTTCTATTAGCAAGAAACACTTACGATGTTGGGCAACGAGACCAAATAATTTGGTTAATAATCATTCAGAAAACGTGTAAATATTGCATACCCTTGAACAAATGAATAGATTCAAGGAATCACATATGATATGGAAGTCTGTTGCTAGCGTTTCAGGTGTGTGCAAGGCCATGTGGTGTACGTGGAGAGGCCCCATGTGAAGATACGAAACATATGTTTCGAATTTAGCAAGGGACTCAACGCAGAAGAAAATTACAGATTATCCACCACACAGTTTCGATAATCCTAAAATAACGGGTTTTTCTTTTTGGTTACTGTTACTATTAGTAGCAGAAGTAGAAAATATAATTTGGTAATAATAGGTCTATTGAATCAGTTACTGTGGTTCGTGAATTAAGTGACACTATATACCCGTCACTGCTGCAAATTGTCATTTGTATGCAGGTGTTATAGACAGTTTACATCCACCATGTGACCATTATTTGTGTGATGTCCAGCTCTAGTTGGTGATTTGTGACTGAGCAAGGATTTTGTTTTTGGCTGGGCTGAGGTGGTGGAAGGGTGGGGGTTAGTTGTTTTAAATATAAAGTCATTGTGTGACCAAGAGTAACTTAAGCATTTCACCACGATACGACAAAAACAAAAAACAGAAAAATTGTGATTATAGTCACCTGACTGTCTCAATTTTTTTCTGCCAACCCTTAACTTAAATTTAAAAAAAATCCTCTCCCCCCCAAAAAAAAGAAAAGCAAAGCAAAAAAAGAAATTTATGGTAAACAACAAGTTGCATGCTGTCCCTTCTTCCCTGCCCTATGAGCTGCAAGGGAATCCATTATATATGTTTTTAAATGTGTTTTCAGTGAAGACACGTTTGGTTAATGTTCAATCTCTCTCCCTCTGAGAGAGAGAGAGAGAGAGAGAGAGAGAGAGAGAGAGAGAGAGAGAGAGAGAGAGAGAGAGACTTGCAGACCCTTTATTTCCCCATCATGTTGCCTTCACCACAACACTTTTTTTTGGCCTGAAGGATATTACGAGGTAGGGCTTACCACCCTCATGCACATTTTATGGCAGTGTGATGTACAGTTTCAGAGAAAATTTAAATGTTGATGTTTCTGCATCCACAAAGACAAGGATGATGGTGGCTTAACCTTTAGAGCGCCGCCGGCGCATTGATGCGCCACAGCGTACATTCCCCAGACGTCCACCGGCGTATCAGTGCGACAAGCGATAGTGACGTACTTTGTTTACTTGCCTAACGCGGCCTTTAAGTCATGCTGTTCTAAAAATATCACAGTTTCTCGCAGGGATCACGTGGCAACGAGATCCGCCAATTGGCTATCGAGAAAACCTGCCGAGAATTTTCTGCGAATTTTTCCACGAAGTTGCAACTCAGTCGTTTGTGAACCAGACTTTTTTCTTCGCCAGTATGGCGACTGACGAAGAAATTGAAGCCCTTGTGGGGTTTTTTTTCGATTCTTGAGTCTGAATATGAATTTGAAGGCTTCACCGACGCAGATGTGATGGGAAATGGAGATCAAGCGAGTACTTCGACTGATGTGCTGAGGTCTGTAGAGCGGGAGCTTGACTCGGATGAAGACGACTCAGCTGACTTCCCTAGCGCACCTGATGGCTACGATCACTCCTGGCTACCGAACTTTTTATCTCCTACAGGGCCTATCAGCGTGCCAGACAACACAGACGAGGCAGGTTTTTTTCAACTGTTTTTCACGGATGATGTCGTGAATATGATCGTCGTGGAGACGAACAAGTACGAAAAGCTCATGGAAGCGCAGAAAGGGGGTGTGCCAGGCGTCCACTCGCGAGTGGCGCAGTGGAAACCAGTGACAGTTGATGAAATGAAGCAGTTTCTGTTGATACTGTTGGTGATGGGTATGTGCAGACGGCCGGACTACAATTCGCACTGGTCCATAAATTCCATTCTGGAGATGCCTGGATTCAGAAGGATCATGTCGAGAAACAGGTTCATGGCAATACTGTCATTCCTCCATCTTGCTGACAACGAAAAGGCTCCTGCCAGGGGTGACCCAGACTACGACAAGAGCTACAAGATCAAGCCCCTCGCCGACTTGCTCATTCCTCTGTGGCAGCGACACTTTGCCCCAGGAAAGGAAGTCTCTGTGGACGAGAGTATGGTCCCGTTCAAGGGAAGGACAGAACTTATGCAATACTTGCCAGCTAAGCCAAACAAATGGGGCCTGAAAGGATGGGGGATGGCAGACTCCAAGACTGGCTATGTGTGGAATTGGAAACTTTATCTGGGAAAGCAGGCAGCACAACCAGAGCATGGTCTGGGGTATGAAGTAGTCCAGAGCCTGGTCAGTCCCCTGTTTGGGAAAGGCCATGTTGTGTTCATGGACAACTTTTTCAGTTCCCCAGCCCTCTTCCATGAGCTTGCTCTGTGTGGGACTGGAGCCTGCAGAACCCTGCGCCTCAACTGACAAGGTGTTCCAGAGAAAATGAAGTCAGCCAAGCTGCAAGCCAAGAACCCTCTCCTGACTGACAGAGATGGACACATCTTGTACATCAGCTGGTTTGACAAGCGCCAGGTCAACCCGATGACCATGGTCCACAGCACCCTCACCTTCCAGAAAGTGGTGAAGTCGAAGCACCATCCTAGCAAGACAAGGACTGTGGAGAAGCCAGCAGCCATCCAGGCCTACAGAGCAGACAAGGCCATGTCATATTACATGACGGAACATAGGACAACAAAATGGTGGAAGAAAGTTTTTTTCTACCTATTTGAGGTTTGCTTCTGCAATGCCCTGATCCTGTACAGGCTGAAGAAGTCAATCAAGGCCAGCACATTCAGGATGAGAATTGTCCATGGCATGCTGGAGGGAATCCAGCCTGGAAGTAGGTAGTCCCAGTGGTCAGCTATCACCGGCAACTGCGCAGAAAACTGCCTAAATGGCTAGTTTTGCTGAAGCATTTTTGATCTACACAAACTATGAACTTATTTGAAACTTGTATCAGAATAAAGATCTGCTTTTCATCTTTCCACCAGTGTCTGTCATCATTTGGGTTTTGTTTTTACTATTTTGCACAACGCAATTGAAAGTAGTGTACAACGGTCAATAATTACTGCTGACAGAGCCTGCTGAGTGAACCGCAGAGGCACGGGCCTCGGAGGGTCGCCTGGTTCAAACAGTCAGCGGCTCGGCTAGGATAAACATAGGAAGATATAAATAGCACCACTAGAAAGAGCTGGCAGAGAGCTTTCCTGTGGTATCACTTTCGTTGCAGTTAAAACCTCCAAAATGTTTGAAATATGCGTTTAAATGAAAATGTTTTCATTTAAAACGCTTGATTTCCCTTACTATAATAGATACAACAATAAAAAAATATTCACTGCAAAGAGCGTTTTCTTAGCTTTCAGATGATACGAAACTAAGGTATGTAGCTTTCGCATAGCCCAGACGCCGTGGCGTGGAATGACGCGACCCTCGGATGCAAAATGGCAGCCGCCATGGAGGCCGTCGGCCTCTCCGAGTCCGATGAACCGACAGCGTGTCAGGATCAACTGTGCCCTTTTATCGGTAAGTTTCGATGCTCATCTGATGTACACTTGTCATATTTTAGCCTTTTCACATGTTGCAGGTCGATTTAATAGTGCTCAGTTTCTGTTTTCCTTGAAAAACTTCTACTGGATTGACCGTACTCTGACAATGGTTCTCAGTGTAGACTAGTGCAGTGCAAATCAAATCATGTTGTGGCTTTGTCAACGTCGAAGTAAAGTCTATCTAATGTAGTGTGTCAATCAAGAATGTTGTAAGCTTCCCAATTTTTTTCTGAATCAGATTCTTTTTCATTTCGGAGTAATAGCCTTTCAAACACAGAAGCTAATGTGATGGAATAAAATCAGGGGCAAGTAACTCTCGAATCCAATTGGGTCAAATTTTGAATTTGAAATGTAATGAGTGTTAAAATGAACCAGTTATCTTACGTGTAATGTAAAAACTTATTTAGTTGGTCGTAGAATGTTTCCTCTTGTGTTTCAACAGCTGTTATATAACTAATTTACAGAATTGGGCCTGTAGTTAGCCTAGTCAACATTTAATCAAAACTCTCTCTCTCACACACACACTAAACCTTGGATTGTCTCTTGTTTTCCAGTTGATGAGCAGTATAAGCTTCCGAAGAAACATCTCACTGATGAAACATTTCCAAAGTCTGAGTGCCATTCCATGTCTGATGAGCGGACAGCTCAACCTCTGCTCAAATCAGCTTCATGGAACAGTTTGAGAACAAAAACATCTTCCGTTGGGGTCATACCCTTGACTTGGATACTGTTGAATCTAAGTAGGTACCGGCAGTCAAAAATTAGATTTGTGCTTTTGTTTATGAAATGTGTTTTTATGGAAAGTGGTAACAGATACAAGAAAAACAACAAAAAAAGTAAGTGACTAGCTTTATTAGTTCCCGAGATATTGCTCATCAAAGTCGCGACCCTGAGCGAAGGCCAAAATAAACAAAGATTTCAGCAATTTTACAACTTTATCATTGTTTACACTAATACAGCACAGTTCAGATATTGACATATTCTTAAAATAGAAGTTACTGCCAGTAAGAATCTGCAATAAGAAACATGCCTGCAGGAAGGATAAAGCAGAGATATCATGCCAAAGTGGCTTCAAAATGACTTCAAAAGAGCATGAATATTGCCCGGGGGGGCATGTTTACAGGTCTGTAGTTCTAATAATAAGGGACACAGAGGCTTCAAAATCCATTTTCACACCTAGATGTACATATATGTTAAGCCTATTTTTATTTTAGCAATACACTTTAGTGGAAAAAAAGTTATAGAGCTTCACAATTGACAAAATCCTCAATTTCCACAACGGAAATCAGCAGTTTTTAACTAAATTTCACTTTAAAGACCAATATCTTCAGAACTATGGCAGTCTGAGTATTCAAATTTGGCCTGTAGTTTATGGACACAATATGCAACAGACAAACATTCAAATTCAATACTTTAAGTTAGTAGTTAGAGCTAAATGTACTTGTGAAAGTAAAAAAGTGCAAGTTTTTAGTGGTCGCACAGTGGGAAAAGTGAACTTAAGGACAATTATCTTCAATCATATTCAAGGGTCAACTTTCTAATTTGGCATGCAATTTATGCACAGACTAAGCAACTCAAAAACATTCACAATTCAATAGTCAGAAATTGCAAAACATAATTATGAAGAATGTATGCCCGTTTCAGTGGTAAAACTGGAAAACTTACCTTCACATGAACAGCAGACAAGACTCAAGAGTATTCAAATTTGGTCTACAGTTTATGTACATATCAAACAACTCAAAAAGATTCAGAATCAACACAAGATTCTATAGTTGTAACAATAGTCATAACAAAAATATGCAAAAAAGGGTCAACGTCAGTACACTGAATTTCAGTACCAGAGCACAAACGGTTCATAATATGAATGCATATATCATATGTACTTGAAACTACAATCTCCTGTTAATTGCCAGGGTGAGCAGCAAGGTAGTTTTTACAGTCACTGTACATCTCACTGAGATCAGCAGGGGGGAACTGAAAATTAAAAAAAAAGAATGTTTTAGCTGCGATTTGCAACTACTGAACTAGCTGAGTTCTGTGGAAACAGTGTAGTAGACAACAGAAAGGCTTCGATTCACAACTTCCGGTTCAACCACGTGTATTTGAAATCACGTTTTATGCATCTAAACTATGAAAAACAAACTGCATCAATTCACAAATACCCTTAAAACGTTTTCCTCCATCAGTAGGTGCAATATTTTGACCAGTTGCTTTGACTTAGAAATATCAGTGACTTCAATACGAGGACAACTGGCGCATCAGATCTGCAATCGGTCTTTCGACTCTTTGTCCAAAATCGACTGAGAGTTCAACGTCATTTTCAAATATTTTCACGAAAAAAATCAATAATCCGTCTACAAAAACAACCATAAGATTGTTCTTTTTAAAATAAATGTTCACTTACCGAAATATCGTTCGATTTTCTGGAGAAATGACGAAGTGAAACAGTCCGGCGGTGCGGAAGATTTTCCCGTGTCGGCCATGTTGAGACATTCCAATTGAATGAGCGGCGCTTTGCGCGTATGCGCCATAGATCTTAGTTTCGTATGTCATTAAAACCGGCGAAAAACGACCTTTCCGATGCTACCAGCAACGTGTAGGTCAGATGCAATAACGTTTATGAAAATCCTCTTCAAAGTTTAATGTTTTTCGAGCGATGTTTTTAATCGAAAATCTGACAAACTTCGCAGAATCATTGAAGAACAAAAATTATACGAAAATAAAGCTGAATCATTCCTCTTTCAGCCTCAAATCATTTGCATACCATGAATGAAACTTTACAGACGCGCAATGGAATTTTCCATGGTGACCCGATTCCGGCAAACACGCGAGACGGGAAACCAGTGGCGGCCAGCGCTGCGCTTTCAGCATGTGGGATTGCTTTTCTAATTAATTTTTACACTTGCGTTCTTGCATTAAACTAATATTAATTAGCTGCAATTGATAGAAGAAGATTCAAACTTTTTATTCCCATGTTTAATATTGCTTGAAAAACAAACAGAATGGAGAAATCTCTTCTGAAAAAAGGCCAAATTTCAAGCAATTTTGGCGTTTCCCGCATAGCTGTATAGAGGCTGCCGGTACCTAATCTAAGTATGTGTTTCCATGGGACGTGTCCATGGATTCCACAAATGGCAGAGTTTGGTCCCTGAGTGAATTTGGTGGAATCCAACGTCGGTACACGAAGTACAAGCAGCAGTTTTGTTGATGATTAACTTGAGGCTTTCTGATTTGTGTCAGAGTCAGACTGCCTGGTTCATGACAATCCAGTCTTATGACAATTATCCAACTACTCTGTGTCATACTCATAGATTGTGCAGTTTGATAAATAATTAATCACTTTGAACAGAGAAGACAGACTTGTAAACTTAATTACTTATGCCAGGGTAGATGCTCATGTGTGTAGACTTGACTTTGACTGCTGTTTGATGACTACATATTTATCATGAGCATACCAGGAACCCAGGCTGAGAGTAGTAACTAAGTGTCAGTGTGACGAATGACTGAACTTTACTTTAAACTTAAAGCCGTGTGAAATTTAGACTGTGACTGATTATAAGAAGCTGCTTCTGTATAATTTTGACATGGAAGTATAACTCCTTGAGTGAACTTAAGCAGCAAGTATGTGCAGTTTTTCAAGCTGCTTGATGCCCCCAGTGATCCACAAAACTGGTATGTGCACATAGTGGACATTCTCGGAGACCTGACTGAAACTGAAATTGACATTATACACTTCAACTGGTTGAGATGCAACAACTGTAATTGAAACTTGATGGATTTCTAGCTGTCTGGCCCTCATTTGACAGAATACATATGGTAGGTTTTCTGTTGTTGGTCGGCATTTAAATTGGGAGTGAGCGGGAGGTAAATGTTTAGGAATTAAGGTCCCCCTCCCATCCCCAAATCTAGGAGGTTTATTTCTTTTCTTGTTACACCACTGGAAAGAGCTGTTTGAGACAAACATTTTGATATATGATACATTAGTGTAGGTCAATTAGGAACAAAGTTATCACTACCAACGGATTTAACGACCCCAGCGCTGCAAGACTGTATTTCGTAGTGTTTCTCATATTCATGGCAACAAAAGGCAGAATTGATTTGTTGTTTTGCATGAAATGTCATCTGTTTAACAGAAAACTTGATTACTTGCTGCCTGAGAAGTGTTTTCATATATTATGCTGCATATTGGATTAAATAGTTCTTGAAATACACACAAAAAGCCTATACGCCATCAGTAGAATCAAAATCGTGAAACTTTCAGGGTTCTTCAAGTTTCACATTGGTGTATCTCAGCAGATCTTTGAAAATCAGTTCTGAAAAAAATTGGGTTTGTAGTCTGTGTTAGAGTGCTACTCAGGAACAGGTTTTCTAAGGAAAATTCATTCATGTATGACAGTGGGGGCACTCCAAAAAAGCCTTTTTGTGTGATTTTGCGAGTCGAAAATTGCATTGCGAGTCATTTTTAGCATACAATTAAAGTGAATATATGTGCTTGGAACTAGAGTTTTTTGTGTGTTCTTGTTTCACATACACATAGATGATATGTTTTTGATGTCACAGGGTTGCTGGTATTGATGTTTTCCATTATATTCTTATTAAAAGTAGGGGTTTCGTTTTATTTTAGAAAATTCATTCCTCCGTCACAAACTTTGAAAAGCTGTATCTCAGTAAATAATAGTGCTAGAAGCTTGAAATTTTGCATGAAGTTTTCTAATGTTACATACAAAATTATGAGATAGAAGTTTTTTACATATGTTGTGTTTAAAAAAATTAATGGGACTACCTACTGGAAGTTCTGGGCACCGTGGGAGGCAACCCCTGGATCCCCCCCCCTCCCCCCCCCCCCGACAGACTGATCAAGGGAGAACACTACCTGGGCATCAATCCCAACCACCTGCCCTCAAGGTCAAGGTCGCAGGGGCTGTAAATGTTGTCTAAAAAAACATCCATTTTTCACATTTTCCCAATTTCCTCTGAAGTTTTTGAGATTGGATACCTGACCTATATATGGTATATAGGGCAAAGTAATCCCTATCTTTTGATACTAGTTTGATTGACCTTGCTTCAAGGTCACAGGAGCTCTTTAAAGTTGGATTGTATACATATTTTGAAGTGACCTTGACCCTGAACTATGGAAGATAACTCTTCCAAACTTCATAACATTGTAGTACACATGTTATACTTTCATACTAGGTCACCCGTGTTGTCCGGGCGGCCGTCCGGGTGGCCGGGCATCCTGTAATCCGTAAACAACTTTAACGTTAGATTTTTCTCAGAGACTATTAAGTCAATCAACACCCAATTTGGCATGATGGTGTATGATGACAAGACGTGCAAAAACATACATAGTGACTTGACCTTGCTTCAAGGTCAAGGTCACGGGCCGTAAATGTTTAAAAAACAGCCATTTTTCACATTTTCCCAATTTTCTCTGAAGTTTTTGAGATTAGATACCTGACCTCTATATGGTATATAGGGCAAAGTAATCCCTATCTTTTGATACCAGTTTGATTGACCTTGCTTCAAGGTCAAGGTCACAGGAGCTCTTCAAAGTTGGATTGTATACATATTTTGAAGTGACCTTGACCCTGAACTATGGAAGATAACTTTCACACTTAATAATTATGTGGGGCACATGTTATACTTTCATCATGAGACACATTTGGTCACATATCATCAAGGTCAAGGTCACTTTGACCCTTATGAAATGTGACCAAAATGGGGTAGTGAACCACTAAAAGTGACCATATCTCATGGTAGAAAGTGCCAATAAGCACCATTGTGCTTCCTATGTCTTGAATTAACACAGACCTGTGCACTTGTACGAAAAAATTGTACAATGTACGATTTTTGAAGCATTGTACGACTGGTTTTCACGATCTCACGATTTTTTTCGTGTTGGAGTTCCAGTGTGTGTGTTGTGTTTTTGTGTCGTTTGGAGTTTGAGAAAAAATCTTCTGATTTTTCACCCAGAATCTTCTGATTTTGAAAATCTAGGGTGCACAGGTCTGTTAACAGCTTTGTGTTGCATGACCTTGGATGACCTTGACCTTGTTCCTGTTAATTTCACAATTTCAGGATCTCATGCCTGAAAAAATTGTGGTTCTGGGGTGAAACAATGACGAAAATTAGTGGGCTCTAAAGGTTAATACACGGGTCAATTTTATCAATATTTAGGGGGTGGGAGTGGAGATAAGAGGACTGAAATCATGTAAAGATCAATCTTGATTAACCTTCTCCGTGCGGCCGGTGGGGATTCCAGCCCAGCTTGTTTTCACCTCTGTGTGCGGACGGCGGGAGATTCCGCCTGCGGTCGATCGCTGAGGGTGGGTTAGTTTGAACGCAGTTATCTCCCTTGCAAATGACGTCAATTATCTATAAATACCACAGCAGGAAAGCGGAAAAGACGAGCTTTCTGCGCATGTGCAGTTTGTATGGGCGATTTCTAGAAAATTTTCGAGAAAATTCGCTCTGAAGTTTGATGCTCGTTTGTCTCAAGTTATGTCAGAAGACAGCGATGAGCGTGTGGTTGAGATTTTGTTTGGTGAGGATTCAGACGAAGAGTTCGAGCCTTTCACGCTAGAGGATGTTGCTGAGGCAGAAGCGAAGTTGCAGCGATTCCGATCGCGGGAAGATGTTGAACCAGAGAGTAGTTCGGAGCCGGAGAGCGAAGTTGATCCGTCCGTTCCATCAACCAGTGCATCGGAGCGAGCATCATCAAGACGCGCATCAGGAAGTGCATTACGCTCTTTCAGACAGCAGGCTACCGAAGATGCTTGGCTTCCTCCCTTCCATCAGACGACTGGCCCACTTGTGCATACTGAGAGCGACGATGCCAACCAGATTTTTGGTTACTTCTTTGATGACAAAGTATTCGAACTAATGACAGAGGAAACAATCAGGTATGCGTCGCAATATTTCGCAGCCCATCCTGTCGACCAACTCGCGCCTCACTCCCGGTTTCGAGATTGGAGCACCATATCAGTCTCTGATATGAAAGCCTTCATTGCTCTCATTCTCATCATGGGAGAATACCCACGTGGAAGCTACGCCGAATATTGGACGACGGACTTTCTGACTGAGATGCCAGGATTTCGATCGATCATGAGCCGAAACAAGTTCATGATCATCCTGGCTTTCTTTCACCTCTGCAACAACGAGGAGGCAATTCTTCAGGGACAACCTGGTCACTGCAGGACGTTCAAGGTTGATGGAATCATCAAGATGCTCCTGGAGAGATGGCAGAAGGCCTACTACCCTGGCAGAGAGGTCTCAGTTGATGAGTCCATGATTGCTTTCAAGGGGAGGTGCAAGTTCATCGTCTACCACCCACAGAAGCCACACAAGTGGGGTCTGCAAGCCTGGACCCTGGCCGATTCAAAGACGGGGTATGTGTACAACTACAAACTGTATGCAGGCAAAGATCCCCAGCCTCCTCCAGGGGACTTGCCTCAAGCCCATCAAGCTGTCATCAGAAGTGTGGGACCCATCCTAGGGCGAGGACACCATGTCTACATGGACAATTTTTTCACCTCCCCTTCCCTCTTTGACAATCTCACCAGCCAGCAGACAGGTGCCTGTGGGACTCTTCGCCTCAACAGACAAGGGGTACCTGCACTGATCAAGGGCACCAAGCTCAAGAGAGGCCAGCCACAAGTTGTCCTCAGGGAGGGAACAAAGCTGTACATATGCTGGTTTGACAAGAAGCAGGTCAACCTCCTGACAACAGTCCACAACGATCATGTCATCGAGAAGACGGTGCGTGCTAGGGGTGAACCAGAGCACAGGAGAACTGTCCAGAAACCTGCAGCCATCCAGCTCTACACAGAAAATATGAGAGGAGTGGACTTGATCGACCAGAAGATCTCCTACAATCTTCACACCCACAGGAGCCTGAAGTGGTGGAAGAAGATATTCATGGTGCTTCTGGAAATTTCTGTGAGACACTGTGACATCATCTACCGCCACTTCCACTCTCGTGTGTCCCCCAAGAAAGTGAGGTTTGCCATCATTCATGGTCTGCTGGAGGGTCACCAGAGGCAGAGAGTCTACCCTCACAGACCTCCTGTAGATCCCCCTCACCGGCTCACAGAGCGTCACTGGTCTGAGCCAAACCCTGAGCTCACCCCTGCTGGGCGTCCTACCTCAAGGGACTGCATTGTCTGCAGTGACAGGGCTAAGAAGCGCTGCCAGACTGCATACAGATGCCATCAGTGTGGATATGCCATGTGCCCCTGGCCTTGCTGGATGAGATACCACTTCCTGGTGGACTACAAGACTGCCTGCTCGAAAGAGTACCACCAACCTGCTGCTGCTAGAGCTTCCACTTCCTCCTCATCTTGAACCTGCTGAGACACTTGCATGTTCTTCTGCATTATTTTGAACCTGTTCTGGAGACTTTTGCCTGATTCCCTGGATTATTTTGAACCTGTTGTGGACACTTGTGCATGTTTCCTGAGATAATTTTGAACCTACAGTGGAACCTTTTGCATGTTTCTTTTGATAATTTTGAACCTGCTGTAGAGATTTTTGCTTGATTTCCTAGATAGTTGTCAACCTGCTATGGACACTGCATGTTGCCTTGGGTAGAAGCTGTGTGTGTTTGTGTGTTTCGTGATCAAAGGCCTTACATAGCCTTGAAAAGCTGATGGGCCATGAAACTTGCACCCACATCACCATCATAATTGGGTTTCTGAAACCACCACTGGATTTGTTTTGATGAGATGACAACAAGAAGAATACCGAGCTGAGACTTCTGCCTTGGCTGCATGTGATTTGTTCTGAAAATGTTTATGATTGTGATGTATTTGCATTCCTGAGTTGGAAGGACACATGTTGTCCTGTACTGCAGAACCTCCATGTAGGATGGGCATTGCTGGAGAATAGACTGTGTATAATAATAATAATAACGAATAGCATTTGTATAGCACACTTCTGTACAACTCAATGTGCTGACATAACCACATTCACACGCAGACATTCATCAACAAGCTTACCAACATAATACAACACATAATACAACTTACAGACCTGAGAATGGATACAACAACATTCATGATCATGAGAAGAAAAACCTACAATCAAACAAAAGCCAGTCGAAGCATGTGAGTCTTCAGTTGCGACTTAAAAATAGGTAAAGTGGGTGCGTCACGCAGGCCAGCCGGCAGCGAGTTCCAGACAGGGGGCATTGAAACTAAAACTACGCTCACCAAAAGATTTTGTACTACGTTTAGGAATTTTGAGAAGCTTTTCATTTGCTGAACGGAGAGAACGGGATGGTTGATATGTGCGAAGGGATGCCGAAAGATACACAGGAAGAGTACCATCAAAATGACGGTAGGCCAAAACAGCAATTTTGTACTGGCAGCGGAATTTCACGGGAAGCCAGTGTAGATGCCTAAGCATGGGTGGCACATGATCGCGTTTTCCCTTCCTCAGCACGAGACGTGCTGCGCTGTTTTGAACGTGCTGAAGACGGTTCAATTGTTTTGCTGGAAGACCCGCCAAAACTGAATTACAATAATCCAGCCTTGAAGTGACCCTGGCAGTGACCAGTCTAACACACGCAGTGTCAGAAAGATATTGGCGAATGGATGCAATGCGGCGTAGTTCAAGAAAACAGGCACTGCAAGTACTGCTGATCTGTCTACGCATCGACAATGCCTGGTCAATCTGAACACCGAGGTACCTAACCAAGCTCTGGAATGGAATAGAGCTCCTGGACTGATGTTGTCGTTCCTCACCAGAGATGCTCCTGTAACGTCAGTCAGAGATACATTGTGCACCGTACAAGGAAAAAATTCTTCTTGCTGGGACTTATGAATCCAAGCATCCTTTCCAAGGAAGTATAGTGGGAACCATCTCATTGGTTTTCATCGGTCACATTGCCTGTCTTTGATAAGACTCTTTTTGTATTGTGTCCCATATGGCCTCTGACCCTTGTCATTCCTCTAATGATCCATCTGCCATCAAAGCCTCAGGTACTCCCACTTGTGTTTCCCTCCTCAGAAACATTCCGAATTTATCAGTTGTGATTAACATTGGGCACTGCTGCCCATTCTGCTTGATGTAGTCACTAAATTTCAAGGCAGAAATTAGACATTTGTTTT
>JAWQFJ010000091.1:180967-195242 GCA_034096865.1 Theodoxus fluviatilis
TGGCGCTGCAGATGTAAAATATCAGGGGGAAACACAGGCCACTGTTACATCTTCTCAAGTGACCTGAAGACTGTCTTAGGGGGTGCAATGAATCCTCCATGCCCTTTATTGTCTTTTTCAATTTGGTGTTATCTGATTCGTCTAGTTGATACCTCATTGACAATATAGACTTGTCATCTTATGTTTGCTGGCATTAGATACCTGCATTGATACTGGGTTGCTTTTTAAGTGATAACATCTTGTTACAAGTCATCCTCTGAGTCTAGGGGTATGTTTATTAATCAATGGTTGGATGAGGCCTGACTTGCACACATAACAGTCACTGCCTTCATTCGCACTGTCTCTTTCTCTCAAAACCAGAAGAGGTCCTGAGAAATCAATTAATAATGATTTAATCAAATAAGGGCAAACTATGATATCTGCATGCAAAAATCAAGCATGCACGAGAAGAATATTTAGTAATAGGCCAGCCTTCAGTTTAGTTCAGTCTCTTAACCCTGAGATGGGTTGTTGAGGCACCATTGATGACTTTCGGACAATCTTCCTCCATCGAGCTCTATCCTCTGTGGCTTGCTGTGAGTCAGCAAAGATCAAGCCTGTCCACTCTTTGATGTTGTCTTCCCACCTCTTTCTCTGCCTGCCTCTCCTTCTCCCACCTGGTACGGTACCTTTCACGATTGACAGCAGGTCTTCGTACTGTCCAATTGCTCTCCTGATCCTGTTGCTGACTTCCTCATTCGTGACATGGTCTTTATATGAGATGTTCAGAATCTTGCAGTAGCATCTCATTTCCAGGGCTTGTATCCATCTCTGTAAGGCCTTAATGAATGTTATCGTTTATCATCAATTCCACTTGGATGACTTATCTCATGTGTCTATTGAAATCGCTCACCGAATGTTCGTCGATGAAACAATGTTCCTATAACACAAGTTCACTAACTTTCAAGTCCAGAAGTTGCAGGGGAAGGTAGAGGTTCCCAGTTACCACTGAAGGGATAGCGGCAGCTGCACTGGTGGGCAGGCACAGGGGCAGAACTTGGACTCTGGTCACAGCAAAGGGGGTGATGGCAGCAGAGTTGATGGTCAGGCACCTCTGAGATAAGTTGAAGGGCAATACTCCATCTCAGCAGGGACTTGTGCTCCGCTTGTGTTGTTCAGTCTGAAGTGACAGAAGTGAAGGGGCTACCGGTCCTCCTTGCTTTCCATGAACTCCAATGCTGAGGGGAAGAACCACTCATGTTGTGGTGACCTGTTGACTCCACCCCCAGATTGGGAGGCAGGCAGCTGCATCTCAGACTTCAATCCAGAATTCTTGCTGTCTCCCCCTTAATTAAACTATTCCCTGGGAACTGATGCACCGAGAGTCTCTGACAGGACACTCCCTTTCTGTCCCACATGCTATGCTCCGCTGCAAGGGGATATTTGGGAAATATTTGGGAAACTGTCCCATAGGGATGCTAATTACCAAACAGCAGGTGGTGCTCTGGCTTGGGAGCCCAGATAAACAATCACTGCCCTCTCCATTCATTCCCTTCCACTGACTCTAACTTCAAAGTGGCTGGATTCTGAGATGGGGCCTAGATAACAATCTCTGCCCTCTCTATTCATCCCCTTGATTCACTTGGTTGGATTCACACTCACAGATGGGGTACCATCACAATCTGTATAGCCTTTTACCCTGTGTTGAAGTTTCATTGAATACAATTCTCAGACTTAACTCTTACAAGTGTATGCCATATGTTTATAGTTTGCTGACTTAGTTTGTTTCCTTGAAGCATGCTGGCAAATTTTGTCAGGATATAGTGTGACATGTTATTTACCTCAAGGGCAATATTAGAAAAATTCCAGTTTTTGTTGTAGATGCTCTTGTTGAGCTTAGCAAACTTAACAAATGGGAAATAAAAACAATAATGATGATGATAGTATGGACCTTTATAGTGCAATTCCAGAGTCTTATCTGTTCATAATGCTTCACATAGGTTCAATCTCTCCCCACCCACCCCCACCTCTCTACCACCCTCGCACTTCTCCACCCACCCCCAATCTGTAGTCATGACACAGTCTCCGTAGCAGGATTTAGTTAAAATAATGGATTTAAAAGCTTCATTTAAATGTAGAGAGGCAATGTACAGTTCTGTTTAGATTAAATGTAGAGAGGCAATGTACAGTCCTGTTTAGAAGAGGCCAGAGTGAATATAAAACACAATTTTTTTCTCTCATGAAAATGCTTTTTTGAACTAACATAGTGGATTCCCTGCATGCTCGTGGGGTAGTGAAGATAGGACAGCATGCATTTTGTTGTTTCCTTTCACTAGATCTCTTTTATCTCTCTTGCATGATTGGAAAATAAGTTTAGGGTTGGCAGGAGGAAAAAAGGGTCGGTTGAATTACCGTAACCATAATTTTGTTTGGATGGGCTAAGCAGTGTGATTTTATTGCATCGATGGTGTGCATTCCAGTTCGGTTCATGGATGAATACATTTTGTGTTACTTGACAGGGCGGGACCAAATGAGTTGTGGGGGGGGGTGTTCCTTTTTGGTTGGGGGGGACAAATCAGCGAAGTGGCGAAGCCACGAGCGCGCGCCTGCAAAGCAGGCGCGCAAACTAGGGGGGTCCGGGGGCATGCCCCCCCGGAAAATTTGTGAAAAACGGTTAAAATCTGTGCAATCTGGTGCATTCTGGGCCTTGTTTTGAGGGGTAAGACTAAGAGCAGCATTGTTTTTGGAGACACACACAAAAAAATAAGTTTATAAAAACAAACTCAAACCAAGGTACATGCTTTTTCAAGGGGGGGGTTCCGGAACCCCTTGAACCCCCCCCTGGGTCCGGCCCTGCTTGAATACATTTTCCTATAAGTGCAGCTAGTGTTGCATGATCATGAGGTGAGAGGCAAATAATATTCAACATGGTAACGATCTGAATTTAATAGTACAGTGTCTTGGATATTTTTTGTTTTCCCAGTGATTGAATTTTTTAAAAATCTACTATTGATGATGAATATTAATTGTCAGTTATGTCAGTTATGAGATTGGGGGTTTTGGCTGTGTACTGTGAACTGCTTGGGTGTGTTTCCAGTGACCTTGGCGCTCACATTGATGGCTTCATTGCGGTGGTGGCTCACACCTTTGTCCTGGGTGCCTCACCTGTGAGTATGGCTGGGACAGGCAGTTTCTGTCTCCTCCTGTGACGGTGTATTCATTGGGTGTTCATTTTCCCATCCTGACATGCATGTTTACACATTTTTTGAGTGTAGTTCGTGTGTTTGGGTGCATGTGTGCACACAAGTGTATTGAATATAGTTGTCAAAAGGCTGTTAATTGCATTAGTTCTCAGCAAATGTCATTGTCTGATGTTCATTCAGTATGAGGAATCCTCATTAAAGAATTGTTTTAATGTTTTTGAGGGAGCACAATTTGTTATCATCTGAAAATGGTAGAGATATTGATAAATATTTGAGGAAGTTACAGTGGATAAAAGCAAAAATTTTATCCCTAGAAGTGTCACAGTGCCAGATATTCTGGCTTTATTTCCCATTCATCAGTTACTCAGACTGAATGTTCTGAGATGGAGCACCCCTGTTGGGTTGGGGGTAAGAATAGACCCACTGCATCTCCCTGTTGGGTTGGGGGTAAGAATAGACCCACTGCATCTCCCTGTGGATTGGGGGTAAGAATAGACCCACTGCATCTCCCTGTTGGGTTGGGGGTAAGAATAGACCCACTGCATCTCCCTGTGGATTGGGGGTAAGAATAGACCCACTGCATCTCCCTGTGGGTTGGGGGTAAGAATAGACCCACTGCATCTCCCTGTGGGTTGGGGGTAAGAATAGACCCACTGCATCTCCCTGTGGGTTGGGGGTAAGAATAGACCCACTGCATCTCCCTGTGGGTTGGGGGTAAGAATAGACCCACTGCATCTCCCTGTGGGTTGGGGGTAAGAATAGACCCACTGCATCTCCCTGTGGGTTGGGGGTAAGAATAGACCCACTGCATCTCCCTGTGGGTTGGGGGTAAGAATAGACCCACTGCATCTCCCTGTTGGGTTGGGGGTAAGAATAGACCCACTGCATCTCCCTGTGGGTTGGGGGTAAGAATAGACCCACTGCATCTCCCTGTGGGTTGGGGGTAAGAATAGACCCACTGCATCTCCCTGTTGGGTTGGGGGTAAGAATAGACCCACTGCATCTCCCTACATGATTCTAAAGGGCAAATGCTTAGGTACATCTGGACTTGGTCCTACTTGAACCAGTTCTTGTGGTATTTGTGATCAATGGCCGTACATAGCCTACAAAGGCCAATAGGCTATGAAACCTCATTGGTCATTCATTCATTTCAACTGGAGCAGTGCTTGATGGATGTAGGTTATGTTCTGAAGGCCAGCGCAGCCACTGTAACACTTCAAGGGTTATGCAACCTGGATGTATGCATTGCCTTCATAGGGTGGCTGGAAAAGAAACGCAACATGCCAGTCTTGAGTGATCAAGATGTGTTCACCATGAAGGGAAATTAGGAATATCAGTGTTCACTGAAAGTTTTGGAGATGGAGCAGTGAACGTGACATAAACCTTCACTGCTGATGTGTTGTACAGTCCAACAAGGTGACGGGAAGGAAGGCTGATGTTCTCTTGGCTGCCTACAACGCTGCTGAGGCAGCTATCCGCCTGGTGAAGCCCGGGGCTGAGGTAGGTTACCTGCATCAGTGGTAGTGGTAAGGCTGGTAGTGATCCTTGTTTGCACCAGCGTTTGACATAGGCACTGATGTTCTGTTGAAAGAAATGTTGACTTTTGGGCAGTATCATAATACAACCAAACCTCATTTTCCGTGTAGTGGTGTGTTTAGACAGGAGTTCCTCAAGCTAATTGCTGCCCTTCAGTGGTGGATGTGACCAGTGGTGAAATTTATACTAAAATACTGTGCCCTTTTTATGCTGTATCAATAGTATGGCAGTATGGTTGTTCATGGAGAGCTGTTCACTGAATCCAGTATGAAGAGTTGGCCATTGTACTGCATTAGATTTTAGAGCTTGCTGTGGTAAGTCCAGCACTGCCTTGACCAGACGGAGCAGGACAATATGAGGAATGAAAGACTGCACCCAACAGGTATTCATGTACCTTGGGGGGATTTTGTTGTAACAATCAACTTTGCAGTTGTTTGGGTTAATCTCCCTTCACTGAAGTTTACTGCAATCCTTGTAATAAATGGTTGATGGTGTTTTTGATCCGTTTCAGAATTACTCTGTCACAGACAATATCCAGAAAGTGGCTGAGACCTTCAAGTGCAAGCCGATTGAAGGTCAGTTGAACTTGCTGTAGAATCGCGGGGTCAGATTCAACCAAGGGCTATATGTATCTGTGTCTGCTGCCTGACAAAAAAGGGAACTGTCAAGGGATAACGATACTTGTCAAAGAATGGACTTAGTGGAAGTTAATTATGTAACTTCCACATTCAGTGCAAATGTTGTGAGTTGTGGAAGTGGTAATTGCACATCGCAGATGCAGGTGTTTTGCTTATCATGAAATTGTGCTGTATGAGAACATACTAACGGTTGGTTGTTATTGAAGGGGGAATACTTTGCTCATCTTTCTTCATAGGTCTTTATCCTCGAAAAAGTAAAGTCTACGCTTAGTGTATTTCACAGAGCGCTTTCAATATCTAGGCAAAGAAAGTACCAGTGCCCAGCCTCATGCAGAGAACTAGACCCCTGTGAGTGCCTTAGGTGAGAACATTGGTCGTCTGGCTTGCAGGCATGCTGTCACACCAGCTGAAGAGGCATGTGATAGACGGGGAGAAGGCCATCATCCAAAATCCCACAGAAGCTCAGAGGTAGGTGTGCGATGCAGTCGGCTGTACTGATTTGTCCAGGGTGTGGCAGTTTGCCTTTCAGAAGGCACTGAAAGTGTACAATGCATATTGTCCCATAACGCCATACTCTGCCATTCTGAAGGGACTGAAAATGATGCCGTGCATATTGTCCCAAAACGCCATACTCTGCCCCATTCTGTGAACCCGAGTCAGTATTGACTCTGGCACAGTTCACAATGAATGCCTAATAGACTTGACCCTTCGCAGCATTGCGCCAAAAATAGTTCGTTCTGATACTATTTTTCTCTCCACTTTTAACAAAAATCATTCAGATGTCAAAACTTGTTCCCTTTTTCAACGCAAACATTTGATTTTATCGAATAAACGCTTATTTATTGCCTCAACTAAGGTAAGTTATGTTTTGTGCGAAATGGTCTTAGAACTAACCTCCATTTGCATAAATTGGACGAAAACCTTCCATCACGCGATGTCAACTGGGCTAGAGATACTTTCGCCAGTAGGCAAAGTCTCTAGGGAACTAGAATGACTCTGCCCTTGTCACTGCTCCCATATCCCACTTCACTGTGCAGGAAAGGTGTCAGCTAGTTCTCCAGCTTTCCTACTTAGTCGTTGCTCTGCAGTCAGTGGCTATGAGCGGGACAGGCAGCTCTGTCCCCAGGTCATCACTTGACTGCTCATTGAAAACATCCAGTCAGGGAAATCATATGAGCAGGAGCAGCTGGGGCTTAGCTGACAGCTAGGTTGGTGCAGGAATGGCTGCAGGGGGAGATGGATGGTATGGGATCAAGGTTCCTGTGGTCATTTAAAAACCTGGAAATGTTTTGAAATTTGCCAAATATTTTTCAAGGGCCTTGAAAAGTTAGGACCTTTTGGCTAAAACTGAAAAGTAATGGAAAAGTTTTAGAATATCTGAACCGGCCAAGTTTGTTTTTTTCAGTTGTGCTTGTCGGCATGTGAATGATCAGTTCCTGTCACATGGTGTGCAGTTACTTCTCTTGACTGGCCGCAACATCCTTGAGCTGGAGATGCGAAGCTTACATTCGGCTGTCCATTGCTATGAAAGGGAGAGGCCAGATGCAGTGGCATATGTCTATCGCACACTAGAAAATCTTTGATTTTTTTTCTTCTCTGTCTTATGCATTCAGTTTATCCAGGCTTTAATATCAGCCCTCAGCAGTGTGAAACAATTGTAAATTGTCACAAATTTATGCAAGAAAATGTTATTACTTTTTTTAAAGTCGTAAAAAGGTTTTAAAATGTGTTTCTTGGAAGTCTGCAGGGACCCTGAGGATACTCTTGCATAAAGAGAAGGGCTTGTACCTTGTGCTCATTGAATGACCAGTTCTCAGGGCTTGTACCTTGTGCTCATTGAATGGCCAGTTCTCAGGGCTTGTACCTTGTGCTCATTAAATGGCCAGTTCTCAGACCTGAACCTGGCTATGCAAGTACTCAATTCCTAGTGTTCACCTCTTCATGCTTTTAACCATTTAGAATAGAATTGTTGTGCACTGTTAAATAGGCCTCTTGAATTGGAGTGCTGAGAAGGATCTGAATGTGGCCACATCAGTTTTTAGTAGTAAGGTCCAGGTAGAAGGTGCATGTAATACATAGAAAAGGCAGCACATAGCTTGTGAGATTTTGTGTCTGTGGCATTATGGCTCCTGAAATAGAATGCTAAAAGCATTGGTTTGCTACTTTCATTTTGTCATAGTCCTTATTTGAGGACTTTGAAAACTCTTTGGTTCCGACTCCTTTCATGGCATGTGTGAATGAGAGATCTTAGCCAACATAACTGCCTAGTCCTGCAAGGTTGAATGGAAGCCTGTGTTGAGAGGGTGTTTTTGATGGATGTCAGTAGTGTGTGTGTGGAGAGAGTGACTGGGCCTGTCAATCAACATTTTGTTTGGATTTGGCGCTCTGCTGTGCATCCCATGCAATGGTATTATGCCGTCAGGCTCCTGTTTTGAATGAGTCATGTGTGCTTGTGTGCTCTTTGTGGAAGCTAGGACAACTTGTAAGCTGCTCAGTCATGTGGATTTATATTCAACAGCACATTGTGCAACATGGATAATATCTTGTAAGATTATTATTGATCCATAATACCCATGGTTGTATTGCAGGAAAGAGCATGAGAAGTGCGAGTTTGATGTGCATGAAGTCTACGGCATCGACATCCTTGTCAGCACTGGTGAAGGAAAGGTGAGAGAACGAAGAAAAAGAAATATTTAACCTTTAGAGCGCCGGCTATTTTTGTCATTATTTTACCCTGGAGCCACATATTTTTTTAAGTGTTGTCACAAAATGACACCTTGGTTACAAAAATTATTGTCAATAATTACCTAAATAAGCTTTGAACTAGATTTTTGGAGGGAGAGTATAAAAATGGATGTTCTACATAATGCAATCAATGAAAATGCCATAGAATGTCTTCTTTAGCTGCTAAAACTTATGGAAGTCAGACAATAACAAAAAACAAACAATTTTACTTTGTTTTCCAACACTGCTGTGTTAATTCAAGCATTTACAACTGCTTTTTGTGAAAAGAAAAAAAATTGTACTGAGTCTCCAAGTCCTGCAGATGCTTCTGACATTGTCTTGGGGTGCAGGGAATCCTTCATCTACTTCAGCTAAAGTCTTTGGGCACCAGGAGTCCTATATGTACTTATGGTGCAGTGTTAGAACACAGAGAGTCCTGCATCATCTCCTGAGGGGGTCCTGAAGGAGCTTTGCAGCCACTCCCAGTCCTGAGGTGATCTTGGGGGGGGGGGGGTCCATCTATTCCTGATGAAGTCCAGGGGTGCAGGGGATCTTGTACTCCTTCAGGCAGTGGTACCTCTCGAAGCAGGGGTAATAGCACAGAGGTACATTACACCTCCTGCAGACAAACTGTGTCTGGTGCCTCTTTACACTTCTGTCTGAGCAGACGACACAGCCTGGTCTGGAGGGCTTGCCAGAGGGCAGGCGGGCTGCATCGACGGCGATGTAGTGTTCCCCCTTGATGAGTCTGTCAGGGGGATCCAGGGTCTGCCTCCCACGGTGTCCAGAACTTCCTGGCTGGATGCCCTCCAGCATTCCATGGACGATCTTCATCCGGAAATCGCTGGCCTTGACCCCTTCTTGAGACGGCACAGCATCAGGGCATTGCAAAAGCAAATCTCCATGAGGTAGAAGAAAACTTTCTTCCACCACTTGGTGGTCCTGTGATCTGTCATGTAGTACGACATGGCCTTGTCAGCACGGTCTATCCCACCCATGTACTTGGTTTAGGCCTGGATGGCAGCTGGCTTGTCCACAATGCGCTTCTTGCTAGGATGGTGTTTTGACTTCACTTCTTTCTGGAAGGTCAGGGTGCTGTGGACAGTGGTCATCAGGTTGACTTGCCTCTTGTCAAACCAGGAGATGTAGACGATGGGGTCATCTCTGTCAGTCAGGAGAGGATCTCTGGCTCGCAGCTTGGCTGACTTGACCCTCTCTGGAACCCCCTGGCGATTGAATCGCAGTGTCCCGCAGGCTCCAGTCCCACACTGAGCAAGTTCATGGAAGAGGGCTGGGGAGCTGAAAAAATTGTCCATGAAAACAACATGCCCTTTCCCAAACGAGACTGACAAGGCTGTGGACCACCTCAAATCCCAGACCATGCTCTCGTGGTGCTGTCTGCTTTCCCAGGTACAACTTCCAGTTCCAGACATAGCCAGTCTTGGAGTCTGCCATTCCCCATCCTTTCAGGCCCCATTTAGTTGGCTTGGCTGGCATGTACTGCATTAATTCGGTTCTTCCTTTGAAAGGAACCATGCTCTCGTCCACCGAGATTTCCTTTGACGGAGCAAAATATCGCTGCCACTGAGGAATGAACAAGTCTGCGAGGAGCCTCACTTTGTAGCTCTTGTCGTGGGTGGGGTCACCCCTGGCAGGAGCCTTCTCGTTGTCGGCCAGATGGAGAAATGACAGGATTCCCAGGAAACTGTTTCTGGACATGATCTTGCAGAACCCTGGCATCTCCAGAATGGGATCCGTTGACCAGTGCAGGTTGTAGTTCGGCTGTTTGTCGACGCCTATCACCAACAGTACAGCGAGGAACGCCTTGATATCATGAACTGTCACTGTTTTCCATTGCTGGATTCGCGAGTGGACACCTGCCGCTTCCCCTTTCTTCGCTTCCATCAGCCGTTCATATCTATTAGTCTTGGTGACAATCAGATCCACGGCATCATCCGTGAAGAATAGTTGAAAGAGTCCTGCCTCATCGATGTTGTCAGGCACGTTGATAGGCCCAGTGGGAAATGAAAAGTTCGGCAGCCATGGGTGATCATAAGGCTTGTTCATGAGGCGCAGCAATGTGCAGCGCTGCACAGCGCTTGATTCGGCACTTTGCAGCGCTGCGTGCGCGTCCTGAACAAGCCGTTTCACGGCGCAAGCGCTGTGCAGCGCTGAGCAGCGCTGCACATTGCTGCGCCTCGTGAACAAGGCTACTGCCATCAGGTGCACCGGTGTACTCGTTTGAGTCATCTTCATTCGAGTCAGTCTAGGGATCAGGTCCCCTGGACCACAACACGTCGGTTGATCCACTTGCCTGGTTGCCCGTTCCCATAACATCCGCCTCAGTAAAGCCTTTGAACTCGTAATCCGAATCGAAAAACAACTCGATCAGTGCTTCTAATTTTTCCTCGGTCGCCATATTGGCGAAAATAAAGTTCAGTCACTGAAACGACTGTCACGCAACTTCATGGGAAAATTCGTAGAAACTTCACAGCAGTTGCTCTCGATCCAAAATGGCGCAGATCTCATGACCACTGCGTGAGACAGTGATATTTATAGAGCCATGTAACGCGAGGGCCGCATCTGGCAGATAAACAAAGAAGGGTCACTATCGGTTGGCGCATGGATGCGCTAACGGCTCTCTAGTGAATGTAGCTGGTGGCGCATGAATGCGCCGGCGGCTCTCTAAAGGTTAAAAGACCATACTATCATCATGACTATTGTTGTTAATTACCATCTACTAAGCTCAACACGTTGAATCTACTATAAAAACCGTTAATACGAAAACTGAATTACTAATAAGAATTACACAAAAATATTACAAGGGGGAAAAGCAATGTTGCATGTGCTGTGCATTGAAATATCAGGTGGTAGAAACAGCAGTCTCATTTGCTTTCCAATTCTTACAGTCAAAAATAGCTCAAATGTACAGATGGCATTTATAGGTCACCCCTGGCACCTGTAAAGTAGCCTGCTGCCACTCGGCATATTAGATGAAGTATCTCGCACACATTTGGACTCTTCCCCACTAGATTGCAGGTTCTGTTCTATCAACTTGGAACAAAATGTAAGTTTTATAAGCCCCTAAGATAGGTCAACTCTTCTAAGGGTGCGTTTGTTAGGCAAGTGGCTCACCAAGATGACTAGTCGAGGGTGAGCAAGACTCACCTACAGCTAATGAGTGAGAAACGTAGGCGATGCCTAGCCCTCGAGATTCTATGCATAACAAACGCGCCCTAAGATATTTTTTGAGGAAAAAACAACTGTTTAATGGGGAAAAAAGTACAACACCATTTTTCATTCTTTAATTGTGCATCTTCAAAATCTGAAAAACTAATGCTTTTTAATATCACTTCGCTTATTTTGTACCACATGTATGTTTACATGGCAGATTATCATAATCTTTTCAGTGCATTTTCTCGAAAATGTATTTTCCTCCAACAGTGGGTATCTTTAAGACAAGATTGCTGAACTAACCTGTATTTCTTCTTCCACCCCCCACCCCCAAACCAATCTTAAAGAAACTGTCCTTGCTTTACTTTAACCTTTAGGGGGCCGCCAATTTTCATCATTGCTTTACCCCAGAGCCACAAATTTTATTATGTGGTCAAATTCGACACCATGTTTACTTAAAAATTCATCATTTATTACCTATTCAAGCTATGAAGTAGATTTTTGGAGGGTGAGTAGAAAAATGGATGGCCTACATGGTGCAATTAATGAAAATGCCATAGAATGTTTTTTTCAGCTGCTAAAAAATCATGGAACACAGACAACAACAAAAAACAAACAAATTCACTGTGTTTTCCTACACTGCTCTACTTATTCAAGATTACAACAGCTTTTGATGAAAATGCGAAAGTGCATAGTCTCCAAGTAATGGAGATACATCTGAAAATGTTTTAGGGTAAAACTAAAACAAAACAAAAAATCCTACAATTACTTACGCAAGGGAAGTCAGCCGAGTCATTTTCATCTGAATCAAGCTTCCGCTCCTCTCAATAGATCTACAGACGACAACACATCGGTCGAAGCACTGTGTTTTCCTACACAGCTCTATTCAAGAATACAACAGCTTTTGATTACTTGGAAATACATCTGAAAATGTTTTAGGGTAAAACAAAACAAAAAATCCTACAATTACTTACGCTAGGGAAGTCAGCCGAGTCATTTTCATTTGAATCAAGCGTCCGCTCCTCTCGAGATCTACAGACCACAACACATCGATCGGTCGAAGCACGTGCTTGCCCTCTATCTGAGTATCTCCCATCACATCAATGTCAGTAAAGCCTTCGAATTCATATTCTGAGAGTCAGAATTGAAAAATAACTCCACAAGCGCTTCAACTTCTTCGTCAGTCGCCCTACTGGCAAAGAAAAACGACCGTTTACAAACGACGAAGATGCAACATCGTGAAAAAATTCGCAGAAAGTTTGCAGCACGTTCTCTCGCTCGCCAAAATGGCGGATCTCGTTGCCACGTGATCACTGCACGAGGCAGTGATATTTATAGAGGCATGTGACGCGAGGGTCGCGTCTGGCAGATAAACAAAGAGGATCACTATCGGTCGGGGCACGAATACGCCGACGGCCCTCTAGTGAATGTAGCTGGTGGAGCATGAATGCGCCGACGGCCCTCTAAAGGTTAAAAAAATTTGTATCAAAATGAGGTTACATATACCCTGAATACGTAATTAATAATTAGGTGCAGAAAACAGCATAAACAGCACATGAAATAAATATATAATTTTGGGGGGGAAATATTTTTTAAAGTGCCACTGTGTGTAAAGAATGTGAAAGTTTTGTTTTGATGAATTTAATCATTGCCGAGATATTTTGTTCAGAAATTGGTCTAAATTCTGTTTTAGTGGCCATTTTGAAGAGTATTTAGCATAATTCATGCACAATGAATACGTAATTATTTCTACTTTACAAGATGATTCTGACGAATTCAGTTGATTGGTAGAAGGCAATCTGGAGAAAAGTGCTCAAAAAGGGTTGACCTACCTTAAAGTGCAATTCCATAGAGTCTTATCTGCTCATGGTGCTTCTTTCAGGTTCAGTTCCCCCCATACCCCGCTCTCCAGTCATCACACAGTCAGGATTAAAGTATAATAATGGATTTGTGGGCTTTGCTGAAATGCAAGGAGGCAGTGTGCAGTCCTTAGACTGGCGGGAAGTCTAATTTAGGTTAAAGAGGCCTGGTAGGAAAATGCCCATTGAAAATGTTGATCTGTTGCCCATCAGGGTCGGGAAACGGAGACACGAACCACAGTCTACAAGAAGAAGGACATAGTCTACCAGCTGAAGATGAAGGCCTCCAGGCGTAAGTATTGTCTTTTGCATTCTTTCTCACATACCGAAATCCTTACAGCATGAAATTATCAAGCACTAGTGTGGAGTATTAACTCATCCACATGGCCCACTTGGTCGCTGGGCTTAGCCAATCGCTGACGCAGAAACTAGTCTATTTTTAGCGCAGTCTTCGCTGGGTCACACTGGTCTCACAAATACAGCACTGTCTGAGCTGTAACTAGTGCTCTCTCTCTCTCTCTCTCTCTCTCTCTCTCTCTCTCTCTCTCTCTCTTCTCTCTCTCTCTCTCCTCCTCTCTCTCTCTCTTCTCTCTCTCTTCTCTCTCTCTCTCTCTCTCTCTCTCTCTCTCTCTCTCTCTCTCTCTCTCTCTCTCTCGAGTATTCTGCGCTCTCTCTCGAGTATTCTGCACTCTCTCTCTCTTTTGAGTACTCTGCACTCAAACCCCCCCCCCCCTCTCTCTCTCTCTGTCTCTCTGTCTCTCTGTCTCTCTCTCTCTGTCTCTCTCTCTCTCCTTCTCTCTCTCTCTCTCTCTCTCTCTTCTCTCTCTCTCTCTTCTCTCTCTCTCTCTCTCTCTCTCTCTCTTCTCTTTCTCTCGTACTCTGTTCTCTCTCTCTCTCTCTCTCTCTCTCTCTCTCTCTCTCTCTCTCTCTCTCTCTCTCTCTCTCTCTCTCTCTCTCTCTCTCTCTCTCTCTTGTACTCTGTACTCTCTCTCTTGTACTCTGTACTCTCTCTCTCTCTCTCTCTCTCTCTCTCTCTCTCTCTCTCTCTCTCTCTCTCTCTCTCTCTCTCTCTCTCTCTCTCTCTCTCTGTAAGAAAGGCAGAAATGCCTAAAATTTCATCCTTGATAAATAAAGAATCAATCAATCAATCTCTCTTGTACTC
>JAWQFJ010000091.1:195259-197759 GCA_034096865.1 Theodoxus fluviatilis
CCCCCCCTCTTCGTTCCAGCCCTTCTCACTTACTCCCATGTCTTCCATTCTGTTATCGCTCCCCCAGATCTTGCTTTCCCCACCTTGCCGTGCTCTTTTCCTTTCGCCGGAGTTCAGACCCCGCTTTTTTCCCCCCCTTGGCTCACACATGTCACGCAATCTCTCTGTCCTCCCCACCCACCCTCCGATCCGTACCTCATCGATCCTCACTCGATCCTTCCGGATCTTCCTGGCACTCCGGTCCTCCTGGATTCCTCCTTCTATTCCCACTTCCCTTTCTGCTTCTATCTATCGACCCCCCCCCCGTCGTCGCTTTCCATCCACCCCTGGCCTCAACGTCCCGTCCTTCCTCTAAACCGTTCCCGTTCCTTCCAGCAAAAAGAACAACGTCCTCTCTCCTCTGGCTTTTTTCTCCCCGCCTCCCCTCCTCGCCCATATAAACTCCACCCACTCCCCCGACCCCGAACCTTCGCAATTGTCTTTCCCCTGCCCCTTAAATCACACCTCATCATCCATCCGAAGAGTCAATACCGTTCTCCACACAGCTGTCTTCTCGCCAACGGGGGGACCCCCACGTCACAGTCTTCGCAACCTCCCCTTCCCTCTTCCTCACAGTAGCTCGTCTCATACATCCCCTCTCGTTCTCTCCTTTCTCCATCTAACCTCGCACTCTCTCTCCCGCTCCAGTATTCTGTCCCTTCTCGCTTTTATTCCCTCTTCGAATTCTCAACAATTTTAACACCCCTAGATACCTCGCTACTCACTCTTATCCCGTAGTCCTCGCCTCGTCGAGCTGTTCCCCCCTCTCCCACATCGCTCGTTCTCTTACCAGTGCCTTCCTGCACCTCCACTTATCCTACGGTCTGTCTCCTCCCTCGCCCCCCCCGTACTCATTTAGAAGCACCATCCCCTTCATGTCTAGTCACGTATATTGTCCCCCCCCCCTCAAACACCCCTCACGACGAGTGCTCAGATGCCCCCGATCCGCTCAATCTCGACCCCCCACCTTCTGGTCTCCCCTCCACTTTAACCGCTAACGGTCTCCTCCCTATCCCCCTCCTCACTCTCGTTCCCCGTCACTGTCCCCGCCCCAGTACCTCTCCATCCGGAGCTTCCACATCCTTCGCCTCTCCTCTCCACTCTCTCTCGGGGGGCACTCAAGAACCGTAGTCGTCTCGCCACACTTTCATATCGCCGTCGGACGTGAGTTCTCCACTCGCCCTTACTATTTTCGTCGTACCGCTCTTATCTCCCATGCCCTTCACTGCGCGTAGCCTCCTGCGCACGGCGGCCTTTTTTCGCCGCGGACCTCCACTCCGTGCCCCCACAGCTATCCTCGGAAATGCACCAGTTTCGGGCCCATCATCAAGGTGTTCCGCCGTGCGTCACTTCCCTTTCTCCCTTTATCCTAGATCATCTCCGCGTTAATCTCGTTTCCACCGCCCCTTATCGCCGGTGAAAAATGGTTATCCGAGAATCATTTCCCGAAATCGGACGGCTACATCACTTCCACCTGCGTTTCATGTCTCATCCTCCCGTTTACCCCGGCCGCAAGGGATCTCTTCTGACCCTCACCCCCTGTCCTGTCACCACCTCGTCGCCTCCCCGGCCGCCCCCCTCTTTCTCTTGCATTCATCCTTGCCTCTTACTCTTCACCCCCCCTCACCCAATTAGTTCCCCCCGGTTTACTCCGTTTTCATCGCTCTTTCAATGTCAGGGTGATCGTAATCACATCTCTCTCGGGTGTGTACGACCCCCTGTTCCGCAATACTGGTGTCCGTCATCACCCGACAGCTTATCGGTTCGGCACGTTCGTTTTCTCGTCCTTCTTCGCTCATCTCTCGCTCGCGCCATCTCACTCTCTCCTCCTCACCTCTCCCTCTTCTCTCGTCTGTCATCGACCTCTAGACTCAGAATGGTCCGTCTTCTTCTCCAACCCACTCTCCTCTCAACAACTCGCCCCCACTCCGCATCTCTTCGAACTCTATCAATATTCCTTTCTCCTGTCAACTCTGAGTCGTCACCCTCACTCCTTTCGGCGTCGGGTATATCCGGACCCGTGAATCGGCAACTGGCCTCTCTCTCCTCTCATCTGGCCTCCGCTCCTCGCTCCTCCAGCCGCCTCCTCCTCCATCCCTCCTCGTTCTCCAATTCCCACTCACTCCTAGTGCTACTCGTCGCTCCGCCACCACGTCGGGGCCTCAAAACCCCGGGCTACACTTACTTGCCCCCTACGCGGTACGCGCACTAATCTCCTTTTTTTTTTTTCTTTTTTCCTTTTTTTTTTTTTTTCTTTTTTTTTTTTCTTTTTTTTTTTTCTTTTTTTGTTCTTCTCCTTCTTTTCTCTCTTACTGCAAGTTGACAAAGCTCAGCTGGCACTCCAATCCCGTAATCTCTCTCTCCTCCTCTCTCGCCTCTCTTCCTCCTCCTCCTCTCTCCCTCCTCCTCGCTCCTCCTCTCCTCCTCTCTCCCTCCTCCTCCTCCTCCTCCTCTGCTCCTC
>JAWQFJ010000091.1:200259-207759 GCA_034096865.1 Theodoxus fluviatilis
GAGATCCAACTTGAAGGACGTTGAATGTTGGCTTAAACTGCTTGGAGGAAACTTGTAAATGGTGGCCTTTGGAAACTGCGTACATGTGACCTTCCACTACAAAATGAGATGGAAGTCGCCTAACCTCGTTTCGAGGTATCGGCCAAATTTTGTGAGAGGAATTGAATATGTCAGTTTTGAGATTTTGATAGATTTGGAACCTCCATCCATTTATTTCAACCATAACATCGCATTTTGATGCAATTCAGTCATTTCTTAGCTAATTCTGCAAAAATCAGACTTAATCTCTTCACTGCCGTATTCATTACACACCATATGCCGGGAACGGTTTTTGCGATTTACTGTTCCTGTCTTTGTTCAGTCATAGTATATTTGTTTTCCAGAGAATTGCTTTGATATTTTGCACAAAGACAGGAGACATTAATAATCAAAACTCATTCATACAAATCCTCCTCACCGCTGTCGGGATCATTGAAAAGTTCATTCAGCACTTCCAGTGCTGACAAACGAGCTTTATAGCTTCTCTCAGAAGCCATTTCATGATCAAATCAATCAAAATTGCAAGAAAAATACTTCAAATCCATGTAAGTCGATAAAACGACGAAAACGCTGAGGAAGCCCTAAGGGACGTAACTCATACAGCTACAGACACTGGTTCAAAGTATTTAGAGATTCCTCCCTTGCAATCAAGACCCATAGCACAGCAGGAGCAGTCAAGGCCCGTGATAGTTTCGGGCGAAGCAGGGAATGGGTTAACCCTGCCCAAACAGGAGTGAAATTTTTTGTCTAGCAATTAGAACATTGTGCATGAGCAATGAGCTGTAAACAAAGTATTCAAGTGTATCGTATTCATACAGTATATTCTCCCAACCCATCTTATCTAAGATTTTTGCTTGGTAGCTTGTCTAGCTAGTCAGCTGATATACCTGTTCAAATTAGCCATCCCAATGACAACACTATGTTGTATAAAAACGCCTATATTTTAAAGTCCTCTTTCTCAAATCACCATAACAGTGGGTACCAATCTTTAGCTCATAACTTCGTCACAATTGCTCCTATTTTCAAGCTTTTTGCATCATTGGAAAGAAGATTGTCTCCAATTTACAACCATACTTATAGTTAAGATTTTCCTAAAAGTAATGTCTGTCTCATTCTGTCCAATACATTGTCTCTGACAACTTTTACATAGTAATAAAGAAGAGTAATAGAAGAAATGAACAATGTTTATTGAAATTTAAAGATGATAGTGTCTTTATATGTATGATATAAATATTTTTCAGGCAATTAGGTAATTGGTAACCCTCCAACCTCTTCAGCTCGTTTTGTGTAAAATCATGTAAAACGTGTTTAGGATTAAATTGGGATATATGGCATCAGAAAAGCTCATTGTTCTTGTGTTTTTCAGGGGAGTACGTTGCACAGTTCAAGTTCACTGTGATCCTCATGCCTAACGGACCCCTTAAGATAACTGGCCTTCCGTTTGAAACGGAGCTGTGTGAGTCGGAGCATTCCATTCAGGATGAGGAGCTCAAGGTAATTTGATCTTTTTTATAGTGGCAGGTAATGTTTGTGTAACAGAAGGAATTTCCATTTGTCCTCTTTCTTTTTTTCTTTTTTCTTTTTTAAAATAAACGAGATAGAAGGATGCCTTTCTTCACAATGCATATGACTGCTTCAGTGTGTATGCCTCTAAGGGTTCAAAATATTTTTCTCTTTCCATGGCTGGAAATGACAAAGTGGTTAATTGCACCAGCTTTCTATCTGTGCCTGGCAGTCAGTCTCAGCTTTTGAAAACGTGCATTTTGGTTTACAAAATCCATACAGACATTGGGTGAAATGGGCTTTTTTGCCTGTGGAAAGCTCTGTAGTACTGTCCTGAGGCACCAGTAACTGGAGTCCACAGTGCCCCTGTGACCAAGCCTGTTTCCATCCTGCAGACACTGCTGGCTGCATCGGCATCCAGGAAGGCTGCCAAGAAGAAGAAGAAGAAGGCAGGGAAGTCCATGGCCGAAAACGCAGACGAGGCAGCGGAGGAGGATGACTGAGCAAAGAGTTTGTCCTGTCTTTTGCTCTTGGACCAGACCTCGTCTTGACCCATGGATTTGCAGCCACATCGTCAGGCAGTGGATTTGGTTTGTCATTGAGGTAGTTGGATGAGCAGGCCCTGGCCTGTTGTAGGTGATGTGTTGGCTTGACCTTTGAACCTGGACTGCTCCACTATTGGCTGAGGATGTGTAGCATTCTTAGCCCTGGACTACTGAGCAGTCTTTACTGCCTTTCCTGCATTTGGAACTAGGCAGTCGTCTACACATTCTTCTGTCAGTTTCCAATTCTATGTAGTTTTTTCAGTTTTAGTTTTCTATTTTAAGAATGACATTTCATTTTGGTGTACTACAGTAAGGTACACTTTTCTTTTGAGACTTTGATTGTATTGGTAATGGAATGCATTTATTTTACTCTTGATTTGAAATTCTAACCTTTTTTAAATTGCATCTGAACCTTAAGAAGTAGGAGTAATTTAGTTTGTCAGTTCGCAGAATCTATTCACCTCGCACTGTCTCAGGTACTACAGTTGACATCACCACTTGAACGATTTGGTTTAGTTCAGTTTTGAAACGGTGAATTGTTTTGAATTGTGGCAAGCACGAGAAGGTTGCCCGTGAAAATCAAAGTTGAAGGCAGAGTGGAAGCAAGTCTGCCAAATCATGTGCATTGGGAAAAAGGGGTGAAGAAAGAAGATACTGAAGAAATGGTTCCTGTCTTGATACAAATTATCAAAACTTGGACAGTCGTAACTATTCCTACTGACGTGGAAACCAGTTTGTGCAGCTAAAGTAGAACTTCTCTCCATCTCTGTTTATCATTGCAACTGCATGACGAAACAAAAATGACTGCAGAGATTGCTAGGAGGTGGTGAAATCCCTGGTGTAATGACGGCTAAATCATTTCAGGCATAGCTGTTCCACAGTTTTATCTGATACAGAATGAAAACAGAGATCAATGAAATAAGGTAACATTAGTCAGGGTCTAAATGTTGTACAATCATTTATAAATAGAAACTATTGTCTTTACCTTGTGAAAATTAATGTCATCGGCAGGTTCATCTAGCTTATAGGAGTGAAACAGATCAAGTTGGCCTCCTGAATGGAAATGGTTTCATTTTCTCTGTGAGGTGGTTGTATTCACTAATGAATAGGCAATTGTAAAGCTTTGACCAAACTTTATTTTTTTAACGTCCACAAACACTTTGTATGTCAAAGTTGACCCTTGTCATGCTGTCAAGCAAGTATCCATCGGATTTTAGAAAGATATTCACATGGAGAAAGTGAGTTATACAAGTTGTTGAGTACACAGCAACATTCAAGATGCTTGCCTTTGATTGTAATGGATTTAAATCTATGATTTTCTCCACCTTTTTGGAGGTTGTGTAAGGATTGACATGGGTCTTAACATGTTTTTGGTTTATGGAAATAAAAAGGGGAGGCGGCCCTGGTTCTTTTACTCTCCTGTCTCATGTTGTCATTTTATCAGTGGAAATTAATTGTTGTTGATAAAAGGTGTGGTTCTATACAGCAACGTGTCAACCATGTCTGGTCACAAACCACTTTACACTTCACTTCCTGATCACTGGGTTGCTATTCAATTCTTCACTGGCACCTGATGGCTAACACAATGGCAGATACCCTCGCCAACTTAATTCCCTGGGGAGTTTTTCACCTTGATACTTGCTCACAGACACAATCAGGATTACATGCACTACAACATCTTACTGCTGCCCTCAAAGGTGATGGGGTTTGTTCCAGGATTGGGAGAAGTAACGAGTTCAGCATCCTTGCTCAAGGATGCAACTTGGGAAATTTGCAAAGCTTGGCATGCTGCACCCACTAGCCACTGCAGGTCAAGGGCAATGACCACTGGACCACAAAGCCCCAAACAGAACACAACAAATAGCCCGATATTTAAAGAAACCCAGATTTTTCCCATCCCAGGGATGGAACCGCCACACGGCGCCTCTGGCATTGCCCAACCCCAAAGCATGCTCTCCTATCTCTGCTTGTCAAAAGACAGGGTTTCAACAAGCGAGTCGAGACTGAGGGGCTGACTGCTGTTAAGAAATTGGATCGTTCTGGCGCTAAGAAGGACATGCAACAGCTGGCAAGCAGGTCAATATTGCTATCTTTGCATCTCTTTTGTCTTCGATGTCTTTCCTCTCGATGATCCCTCAAGTCATGTAGCGTCCATATAGAGCTGTATGGAACCTATACGTCCTTGCAAAATGTCACGGATAGAAAACTGATGTCGGTGCTACAAAGAAGCAATCCTTACAGTTGAAGCACCAAGTAAGATGAGCTTTTATTGCAGAAAGCACAACATTCCCTTACTTGATAAGGTAAATGCATGACGGTATTAATGCCCTGTACTAATGTAACGCATTTACCCACATGAGCACACATTCACTTCTTGCAGTTGTGCTCTTGCTCTTAAGATGATATCCTGTTGAACCAGGAATTGAATACAGTAACTGTTTAACCCTAACGCTAGTAACAGTCATTTGTAGTCTTACATTACCTCAACACTGCCAGTGCAGTGAAATAGAGGGCAAATGCTCAGGGTTTTTACCTGTTCCAGCGGAGTTTATATACTGCAGCTGCTGCAGCCACAACCCATGTTCGTGGAGCTTTCGGGGCCTGCTCCAGTAGCAGACCTGTGCACTTGTACAATAAAATCGTAGTTTTTACGATTTTCGCCTGGCATGAACGATAAAATCGTAATTTTTACGATTTTCGCCTGGCATGAAAAATCTTCTGATTTTTCACTCTACGGACCGGCATTACTTTTTTCTGTACAATTTTGGCCAGTTTCGGCAATTGCCGCGCTCGCCTTCGTGGTCCGCCAGTGGCAAGCGCGGCCAAAGTACAAGCCTATCATATAACTGTACGTTTACTGACTCCAGTTCATGCAGAAGAGGTTTCTCTACAGTCTTCAGCTTGGCCAATCAAAAATCAGGGCGATTTTATGTGCGGTATAGTAGAAATTATGGGCTATCCTGTGGACGCTCGAGGCAACATGTCGCGATCGCGAAATCTGTTTGAGGATTTTAATCCTTCAGCTGCCGAAGATGAAGATGATGAGGAAACTTTAGATGAAGTGATCGAGCAAGCTGTAATTAGCTCAAGAATGCCGACCTCTCAAGCTGCGAGTGATCGAGAGGTGGGAGAGGATGACAGTGAGGGTTGGAACTTGGATGCGAACAGCTGATGACCTGCTAATGGCGCCGTTCACGGGCGAGTCGTTTAAATCTTACGATTTTTCCAAAAATCTTACGATTTTTATCTTCTTGTCTTACGATTATTCCAATGGAGGGTGCACAGGTCTGCAGTAGCTTGGGCATGGGCGGCCCCAAGCAGCGTTTACCACAGGGGATAGTATGGCAAAATTGGTGGCCCACTTGGGCATTGGCTATTGCGCCACAATCACATGTGACATAAGGCTTGTTCAGGAGTATGAAGCGCTGCATGAGTGCTTCATGTTGGCAATTGAGCGCTCTTTGCCTCTCCTGAACACCTACAGATGTAGTGCAGCGCTTCACTTGTTAAAAGGGAGGTAAATCTCCTGCGCCGCATGTTGTGTTGCTAGAGGCTAAGAAAGTGTTTTCTTTGCCACAGACATCGTTTATGCACGTTTAAATGTATTCTGCATGAATAAAGTCCACTGCTGTGTCATCCTTACTTGCCATTACTCGCGCATACAGAGCGCTTGGGGCAAATAAAGCCCGTTCCAGTCCCAAAATGATGTTTCTGAGGGTTATTTTATGCATCGTCAGCCAGCGTGGGATCGAAGAGTCCATTTTGAAAATCGTGGGAATCACCTCGGATCTGTGATGCACAGCACTGCACAGCGCTGAGTGAATCACGCCCCAAAATTGCTGTTCAGGAGTGAAACACGTGCAGCGCCTCCTGAACAAGCCTATTGACTTAGCCTCAGCTGCAGTTGCCCTTTTGAAGCCTGTTGCCATTCTGCTGGAAAACAATGTGACAGACACGATTGCATAGATCTACATCTGCTACGGATCTTCTCATCTGAAACAGAGAGGCCTAAAGCACACATATTTGGCATTCAAAGACCATGTGTGTAAATGCGAACAAGGAAACAGTCTGTGGAAACAGACTGTCAAAGGTCTTTGGTACATAGGCTAGTTGGGGTCAGAATTCGTGCTCAGATTCCAAGCAGAGGTGGGTTTCTCTGATTAAAGCCCTGCGGGTTGGGGGTAAGAATTGACCCACCACGTCTCCCTACGGGATTCTTAAGAGGCGAATAATTAGGGACATCGTGACTTGATTTGCGTTTACTTTAAACTGTTATAGTGATTTTCGTGCTTAATGGCCTTACATAGTCTACCATCCATCCATCTGATTAAGGATTTGCAATCCAAAGGGCGTTTCTGGTATCGTTCAAAAGTGATCATTGTAATCATACAAGACTCGGTTTCAAAATTGGGACGAAAGAAGAAATAGAGAGTCATTTTGGAAACAGATTTATTACAAGAACTGCTTGATTGGACGTTGCGTACTGAGCAGACAAAAAATGGGGCAAGGGGAAATCAGAGATGAATTTCTATTATAGTTTTAACCAATTCCACTACCAGTCATGATGAAATCTGAGATGATCAAGAAGGCAAATAACACCAGGTACAAATGTCAAAAACAAGGGACTGCCACGGCCCTAGAATAAAAGTCTAAAACACGGTGAGGTTTTGATGGCCGCGTATAATACAAAACAAATACAAAACATTAGAAGGTAAAACAACGCAAATTTTCGGCTAAAAAGCCTTCATCAGGCGCACAATTAAAACTTACTGGAGGGCGGGCAAAAGTAGAATGAAAGCGAGTCTGTCAGTGGGTTCAGCATACATAAAAACAACTCACAGAGTAAAACGAGGGCTGGACAAGTTCAGAAACTTGGCGCCAAGAGCACAGATACATCGAGTACGCGAGACATGGGGACGGACATAGTTTTGCAGTCAAGTGGATATTCAAATGTCAAAAACAAGGGACTGCCACGGCCCTAGATGTATCAAACCGCCGATGCAAGATTGAAACGTCTTTCTGTGGACTGCAAATCGGTAATAGAAATACGCGAGGCAACAAGGAGTTGATCATGTTAAGCCTGTTCTTAATTGAACAATACATCGTAGCTAATATTCACCAAGTCTTGGCAGGTTGCTTATTGGCAAAAATTCGGCAACCATCGCGCCAAGACTTGGCAAATCTTTAGCTTCTTAATAGCTTGACGAAACCAAGCCAATATCTCGCAAACAAAGGATATTTGCAATATGGCATCGATCGGCATCATGCCCATACCGTAAGTGTGCAATGACTGTAAATGTAAACGAAGCTACATATTTTTTCCTCCATTGTGCTCTGAGGGGATCTCACGAATATCTCGCGCCAATAGCTATTCGGCATTAATTGTCGAGTCAATCCCAAGTCTTGGCAAATA
>JAWQFJ010000091.1:210259-218348 GCA_034096865.1 Theodoxus fluviatilis
TCCTGGCTTGCGCTAGGAAGTCGAAGTGACAGACACTGATGGTCGTTTCCGATAAACTTTATTCATGCACTGATGAAAACACAGTGGTGAAAATCAGCCAACAGCAATTCGTCGTAACAACTCGTAGCAGCTTCACTCAGCACAGAGTACAGCAGAGGCTCGCTTCTCACACAAGATAAGCTCTCACCTTATCTCAGTCGTCTCTTTCGTGTCTTCCCTTTTCTCTCGCTTTCTCGCTCCTTATATACATTTACACAAATTCCAGAAACTACCAGAACAAAGTTGAACATACTCCCATACTCCAGCTGCGATGCGACTGACGTCACGTGACACAACAAAGCCAATTCGGTCGCGAGTCGGTCAATGACCTGACCGATATACTAAAACAACGGCGCCCTGTAGCGTGCAAAATAGTAACCCGTGCAAAACAGTACCCGGAAGTCATCGCAGAGTTATCTGCGAGGGACGTGCTGAGAATTCCACTCTAAAAAGAGACGGCACCCGCCACTCCGCCTGACTGACTTGGCACGCCCGGGGAGTTATGCTAAGATCCGGCCGCGTAAATATATCTGCGTTTTGTGACAAACGTCTTGCTCGGCGGTACTGTACTCCATGCACCTTAACGGTGCGCGTGATTCGGGTGTAATCTTAAGCTAAGCGACGTTCCGAATGTTTCCGACTTAGACCATTTCAGCAGCGCCAATAAACGTCGTTTAGCTTAAGATTACACCCGAATCACGCGCACCGTTAAGGTGCATGGAGTACAGTACCGCCGAGCAAGACGTTTGTCACAAAACGCAGATATATTTACGCGGCCGGATCTTAGCATAACTCCCCGGGCGTGCCAAGTCAGTCAGGCGGAGTGGCGGGTGCCGTCTCTTTTTAGAGTGGAATTCTCAGCACGTCCCTCGCAGATAACTCTGCGATGACTTCCGGGTACTGTTTTGCACGGGTTACTATTTTGCACGCTACACGCCCTCAACACTGGAGCAGATTCTAGAATCTTCACAACAGATGCAAACTCGTGTACGTACAGTCGACGAGAATCTGTTAATTAGAAAAATGTTTATTTGATAATTGAAATGGTCTGTCGGCTTATCAATAAACAAATCAATCAATCAATCAATCCATAACACATACTGAACATGTTTAATAATATTGTATATGCATGCAAGCGCATTTATTTCACGTTTACCTTGAGTTTCTTGGTCACCATTTGCATTCACTTTCATAATACTGTTTTAAAGTCCACGGTAAACTCGAAACACACAACTACGCAAAAAAAATGTTGTTGAAATGCATATACAGCCTGCCAGGTTTGAGTCAAGCCTCTGATGAGGCCTTAATGAGATTGAGTTTGTCTGGTTTCATCTGTAGTCTGGCATCATTTATGAGTGTCGTCCATGCAAGAGAGTCTTTCTTTGACTGTTGCCGTGGGTCTCTGGATGGAAATAGAGCTGCACTGCAAGACATGCTTTTAGTTGGGCGTCCGACATCGTGAGACTTACGAAACGGCGGTATTAATTAATATACTTGTCCTCTCTACTATCCGTGCAAGCTCGCAGATCCTGCACGTGCGTGCTTGCATCAAACAAAATGAAGATGAGTGAACATTTTGTGCGAGAACGTCTTTCCATAGCCATGCGAGCAGAGAGAACGTTTGGCATGGCTAGCTAGAAGAACATGGGCGCGTTTGTTAGGCTCAAAATCTCGAGATTCTCTCTGAATGGCTAGTCGAAGGCTAGCGAGACGCTCCTACAGCTAGAAAAACGGCCAATCATCAACTGGCAAGGCGGAGGAACATGGATGTGACCTGGCGCCAGAGTCGGTGAAGAAGTTGCCGATAGACGAAAATAACTAACGATTCAGATATCACATCAGTTTTTCACTGCATAGAACACACCATGGTGTCACATCGAACGGCACGGGAGCTTTTTCAACGAAGAAAAAAAGCAACCCGGGTTCAGCTATAGACAATTTTGTTAAAACTGTTAGGCCTCGATTCATTTCAATCAATTCAAGGGACATATTCATAGAGCGTACGTATACGGTGCTGCGTGTTTGCAAGCGATAAAAAATTAATTCGGCAGTGTATGTCCAGCAATAACCTATTGACCCATCCACACGGCCCACGCGGTCGCTGGGCTTAGCCAATCGCTGACGCGGAACTAGTCTATTTTTTGCGCAGACTTCTCTGGCTCACACTGGTATCACAAATACGGCACTGTCTGGAAGCACTCCATCACGCGTTTTCGCTTCGGTTCTAGCCTATCGCACAACCACAACAAAATGGTTGTTCACTGCCAGTGGGACACATGCTCTGGTGATCAACGATATCCCGATAAAATAGTAGGAGGCAAATTGCATCAATTTCCCTCTGTAAAAAGCAGAAGAGCCGATGCCATGGCGTGGATCAAGGCGTGCTGCCGGCCACACGATCAGCTAAATCTCAACCGGCTTAATAAAAACAAAGGAGTCTGCGCGGGGGTGAGTCTCAGATCTGCATTTTATATTGAACATTACTGTTGTTTAACATAAGTTTATTCATTTCTAGGCTTCAGGAAGCAACTTTTGGGAGGGAGCGTGAGGGTTGTGAGGATAGACGTACACTAACGCTTCATTGCGAGGATGATGCTTATGTACCTTACCATCTCATTACACAGATTGTCTGTCGTGATGGTAGTTCTGAGATTTTGGGGAGAGCACGGTTATACAAAGCTCCAGGATTAGAACAGTATATATCCCATCCAACGTAAGTGAAGAGCAAAGGTTCACCCTTGCCTCGATCAAGTCTTCGAATCGAGCGTGGTTGGTAAATTTCTTTCTGCACGGTGACGGTTACATCTAACGAACCAAATCTTTTACAGACAAATTCAGTAACGCTAGTTCGTCGAGATCAAAATAGGAGTCTAAACCTTCCAGCAATGGTAGAATCTTGCCTGTCGTATAGATCCTGCGCAGATTTTTCGTCTCACTTACTCAGTCACTTCACAGCGTAGCTGGGCAGACTTAACGGCGTCCATAGACGAATTCAAAGCCTATCAGACTGCGTCGATTACTCACATGCTAAGTCCAGGCTGCCAGCGGTGTAGATAGTCCTAGTACTCCACAAATATCACAAGTGGCATTGTGTGCAAGGAAGGCAAAACAAGCCCACAAAGTCACTGAACATAGTGTTTTTGTCACAGAGCGAATTTTCAAGCTGCCGCCATTCGGCAATAGTCAATTCAATTTCTTTCTCATCAATGCAACTAGTGAAGGTAAAGGTAGTAGTTTTGTATAGCGACTCTACACCAACCCGAGGCGCTCAATCCGTTTTAAACTTAACTACCTGATCACTGGAACACTTGATCAACATTTTACAGGCACCTGACAACAGACAGATACGACGCTCATTGTCACGCAGATCCCAGCACCACCTCCACTTCCCGAGCTGTCACCTCCACCGTTGAATCCTCTTGCTCATAGATCTTAATTTCGTCTAAATAACATGAGTAGTATTTATTCATACCCCTGTCTATCACAGTCTGAGAAATCTTCTCACTGTCTGGCAAAAATGAGACACAAATGCTGTCCGGAATACAACGCAACGAGTCAGTCGGCGTTAGCGTGGAAGCCATTTTGCCGCCTGCATGTGATACCACGCGAGCTACAGAGAGAAAGGGGCGTGGCTGTGGACGGGTCAATATACCTACTCCTGAAGATATACAAACACACGAACAGCAAATACTTGCGTGTACGTACACTTTTCCATTCTCGGACCCTGAGAAGTACATTACAGGCACTGTTATCTCCGAACACAGCCCAACTCGCACTGTCTCCGCCATTTTGGCTCATCCGGGTCTCTGCAACAGGAAGCATCAAGGGAGCTCCGGACCTCCCTCGGCCTCCCACCTTCACGACGAGTGTGTCCTTATAAGCGAGGAACGTAGGAAACGCCTAGCCCTCGCGATTCTCTCGAGATTTTGGGCCAAACAAACGCGCCCCATGATGACATGGCGTCTTTATGAGTCTGACTCATAAAGTTTGGCTCTTCATGTTCTGATCTTATACTAGTTATAGTCATCTGCTTAGCCATCAGTCTTTTTGTGCACTGGTAGTGGATTCATGATTATCAAGCACGGTCAAAGATACTGCGTGTTTACAAAAAAAGATATCTCACGAAAAATGAAAACAGAAACAGCTAGCAGTTTTCATATAAGTTTAAATCTGTGGCGTCTTCTTTGTGTGAACCTAATTTTGCCATGTTTCAAATATGCATGTAAATGATGAGGGAGGTAAACGATGTAACAGCCAAAATATAGGGAGGGATACGTGCAGTTTTCTTGCCGTCTCTCGACGCTGTAGGCCCTATTGCACCAAACGGCGTGTGTTCTCATTCCTTCAGCAGCAGCTTGGCTCGCCCTTCAACTGTAGAGGGAGTCTCCTTATACCCATCAAAGTACGCTGCCTCAGAACACATTCATTCATGTCGAGACGACCTTTTGCTAGACTATCTTAAGTCACACACGCCTGACAAACCCTACAATATCCTCAATTCGATACTTTGCTTAGTCACATTTGATCGATCCTACATGTCGATAAAACATTCAGTTTTCTCCGAGATTGATCAGGTTCTAGGTACCAAATATTTCGCTTCAGTGATAGTTCGTTGAGTTTTATTGCTGGGTTTAATATAGAAGTCACAGTCTCATTCATGTTTGAAGCTAATTTTACTTCTTCGTTTATGTGTCTACTCAGGGTGTGTGGGGTTGGGGGGAATCGCTACGCACCTGTTGGTCCTGCTTTCATTACATCTTTGCTAGTTTATAAACAGTTTATAACCAGGCTTGTAACCTCTCTGCATGTTGTACCTTCCTAACTTACTGAGAAAACATCTATGGGACATTCTCACTTCTGAAACGGAAATACAGCCCAAGTTTTGTCCCTTTACGTCCCCTAGTTCCGGTAGACTGGTAAAAATAGAAGCTCATGGGATGATCGCTAGATCGTGGCAAAAGGATGACATTAAAGCACGCAAAAAGATTAATTAGATTAAAAACTAATCGAAAATAGTCATATTAGACTGTTTTAACGTATACTTTCTGCACAAAACCCACAGAAGATAAGTAAACAAACCTCACCGTACGTAGTTATAGCTGGCTAGCAGACGTACGCGATCGAACCAAAGTCACTACGCTAGCAGACGATCGAGCTAGTGTGATATAATGTTTCATGTAAAGCTCGAATGAGTAGCAGCAGATAACTGTTTAGTTCTGGCTTGAATTGACAATTTCGTTTCCCGGCCTGGTCTGGCGAGGACCGAAAATTCACAATCATCGATCCAGTCGATCAACTTGCGCGCACTCGTATCGGCGTAATGTGTAACTTCACGTAGTTCGGCTTGTGGAGATGATATTATTAACCGTAGATTTTAGTTGTGCGGGGTAGACCACCCGCCAAAAATTTTGAATAGTGCTTTTGATATCAATGTTTAGTAATTATTGTCGGATCAGATAGCGAAACGATCACAAGCAACTTAAACGAGCTTGGGGGCAGCGCTTACGTTTGATTCGGCAGCTGCAGTCGAACTCATCTGTCAATCGTGTCTGACATCACACTTTGAGATTTCAATAACTTCATGAAGTTGCAGTAGTTGCTTGTTTGCTGGAATACCATGTCGTATCAGATAGTGAAACGATCACTCGTGCATCGAGTTTTGATGCGATTGCGAGACCACGACACTCCCCGCAGGTGTGTTTTGTTTGCGTTGTAAAGTTTGAGTACTAGCTGTAAGTGTAAAAATAGTCACTTATTAATATAATCGGTGATTTTAGTTGTAATGAAACTTTTTTGTGTTTTAATGCCATTTTCTTGTCATTATCGACCCGATCTTACAAGTTAGGCCTAAAGGCTATACATTACGCCGTGCGGGCAAGTTGATCACTCGACTCGATTTGATAGTGAATTTTCGGTCCTCGCCAGACCAAGGAAACGAAATTGTCAATTCAAGCCAGAACTAAACAGTTATCTGCTGCTTCTCATTCGAGCTTTACATGACACAGTACTGTTTTCCACCCCCACATGCATGTACTTTGAGCGATCTAGCAAATATCTATTCAGTGCAGACGCTTCGAGAATCGACCGGAACTAGGTGATTCTACCTAACGCGTTGTTTTTCGACAGAGAGCGCCGAAGATAACTCCTGCAGGGTACGTTAATGAGAATGTCCCATAGGGCCAACATACGCTGGCTAAAGGATCGGTCGTTTGGCTGAAACCCAGCTTTAATTGGTTTCTGAGGATATTGTAGGAGCACGTACGCCGATACAGCACACATGACGGTCAACGTTTTGTACGGAAATGAATGACTCAACTGAAACCATAAAGAAGCAGTCACGAAAATATTATTATCGTGGCTTTATGTCTTTGGAAAATCGAGTATTGAAATAGCATATTAAAGCCAAGCCGTTTATCACTCGATTTTATTCCCTCGACGTGTGACCATAAAAGCATGCTCCATTTGCAAGACAAACAAATGTTTTAATTAATTAAAAAGACACATTCGAGGTGGTATGAAAGAGAGAGGGAGAGAGAGAGAGTGAGAGAGAGAGAGAGAGCGAGAGAGCGAGAGAGAGAGAGAGAGAGAGAGAGAGAGAGAGAGAGAGAGAGAGAGAGAGAGAGAGAGAGAGAGAGAGAGAGCGCAAAAGTGTAACAGATACATCAAGCCCAGTAATGGCAGTACACGCCGCGAAAAACATATCATGAGGACGCGTGATGACCCCTTCATTGAGCCTCGCATTAGCATGGGTTTGCATGACAGCCGACTGACACACTTTTATTCTGATTTTGATTCCGTCCTCCTATTGTGGTCTTGCCTCACAAACTGGGATCTCCTGGGACGGGGGACGGTCTGAGCAAGAGATCTGACTCTGACGGTCACCTGAATGCAGAGACGTGCAGTCAATTAATCTGAGGGAGGGAGAGGGCGAGAGAGAGAGAGAGAGAGAGAGAGAGAGAGAGAGAGAGAGAGAGAGAGAGAGAGAGAGAGAAAGAGAGAGAGAGGGAGAAAGAAAGAGAGAGGGAGAAGAGAGAGAGAAGAGAGAGAGAGAAATGAGAGAGAGAGAGAGGGAGGGAGGGAGGGAGAGAGAGAGAGAGATGAGAGAGAGAGGAGGTAGAGAGAGAGAGAGAGAGAGAGAGAGAGAGAGAGAGAGAGAGAGAGAGAGGGAAGGAGGGAGGGAGGGAGAGAGGGAGGGAGAGAGGGAGGGAGGGAGGGAGGGAGAGAGAGAGAGAGAGAGAGAGAGAGAGAGAGAGAGAGAGAGAGAGAGAGAGAGAGAACGAACGAACGAACCTTGTTCTTCTGGGCGAGTCTTTCCCCATCGGCTTTGCGTCTGCCTCGCAGATCACGGCGCCACAGGTGTTCCTGAGGCACCGCCCTCGTCTTCCTCTCCTCTTGTGGGTTCGCACGTGAGGGCTTGCCAGGTCGACTGTTGGACAGCAGGTGCTGCGAAGCGTGCTGGTTGGCCTACCATCCTCCAATGCCGTCTCTGAGTAGGACGTCTTTCCTCCACTGTGCTGTTGCCTGTTTCTCAGCCACTAGTTCTTCATTGTTTGAATTTTTTTCTGGCCATGCGGATCTTGAGGATCTCTCCTGAGGCAGGTGTGTGATAAGACCTGGATTTTCTTCATGGTGTTGACTCTGTGTGGTTCGCAGGTCTCTGTGCCCGTACTCAAGATCGGCTTCCACGGATAGGTATTGAACAGACCCGTACTACTTTGTAGTATGTAGTTATTGCGCTTGACCCCACAGATCTTCTTCATCTGATGGAAAGGCTGGCTCTGGCTTTTGCCGTGAATACGGGTTTCTGACGTCTGCATTCCGTTTCCTCCACTGCTTGTTCTGCAATGTGCTGCCGAGATACGTGAAGCGTTCCACATCTTCCAGCGCATAGCCTTCAACTGTGCATGGTGTGTGTGTGTGATGTGGATGCATTTGTCTTGAACGCCATGCCTTTGTCTCTTCCTGTTGATTTGTGGATGGGAGCCCAGGCTTGCCTGAGTTGTCGTCAAGAATGCTGGTCTTTTTCCTGCATCTGTTGTTGGGTATGAGA
>JAWQFJ010000092.1:0-2500 GCA_034096865.1 Theodoxus fluviatilis
CACGTGCAAGACAGAGACACGTGCAAGACAGAGACACGTGCAAGACAGAGACACGTGCAAGGCAGAGACACGTGCAAGACAGAGACACGTGCAAGACAGAGACACGTGCAAGACAGAGACACGTGCAAGACAGAGACACGTGCAAGGCAGAGACACGTGCAAGACAGAGACACGTGCAAGACAGAGACACGTGCAAGACAGAGACACGTGCAAGACAGAGACACGTGCAAGACAGAGACACGTGCAAGACAGAGACACGTGCAAGACAGAGACACGTGCAAGACAGAGACACGTGCAAGACAGAGACACGTGCAAGACAGAGACACGGGCAAAATTGAGGCACGTGGAAAGCAGACTCTAGTTGACTCGACTCGACTCGCATCATGAATGAGGAAGGCTGTACCGTCTGTGCCTCTTCAAGACTCATCCAAACACAGAAAAATAAAGACAAGCTAGCAATCTTGTAAAGGAAACACTTTATTGTTATACGTGTTCAGATTGGAAGACAACAGAAAACTGCCAAGACCACACATGTGCCGTCAAACAGGCTTGGTCGGAAACAAAGACGGGAGAAGTGTGTCAGGTTCCAGCTGCTGGTCAGCGATAAAACACTCATGCCTCTGTCCAGTCACGTCCGGTGGAGACGACGCTGATGACGTCAATACGACGGCAGCGGGCACTCTACTCTGCAGGTGATGACGTCAGAAAGCTTGTCGAGATCACTCAGTCTGTGACGTCATCGCGTCGTCTAAAAACGCACGGAGTGAGTCAAGAGAGTGCACACATTTGTTTCATCAGGATTTCCTGCGAAACTCCCAGGATAACTAAAAACAAATAAATATATAAATACATAAATAAATGAGTAAATGAACAAAGAAAGAGAAGATAAAACTTAGAAGAAGACAAATGATAAACTGGAAACAAGGCAAGTATTGACGATGCCAGTAAGGCAAGTATTGAATTTTGCAAACAAGGCCAATGTTGGCGATGAATATGCAAACGAGGCAAGTCCAAGATATGAACAAGGCAGGGAGGCATGAGAATATGCAAATAAGGTGTGTTCAAGAGATGAATATGCAAACGAGGCGTGTATAATTGACAGATGCAAAACTGTTCATCCGAACGATGAGAGGCGCGCAATTACGTAAACTGACACGTCCCTCTGGCGTGCACAGCGATGCGTCTAAAGCACGGACAAAAGTGTCCAGGATACGTTGAGTTCTCATGTGTTTCATTGTCACGCTTACGTGCATCGCATGCAAAATTTAAAGCGCGTGTGCTGAAGACAGCAGGTCAAAGGTCAAAAGACGTGCAAAACGCAGACAGACGGTAAACCGCCTCTCGAAATACAAGGTCTCAAAAACAGCACACTCTTCAGTCGGGCCACGCGCGTCATGCATGCGGGGTGGCAGGGCGCACAGCGGGCAACAGCACCCTGCAGTCCAAAGCAATAGAGCCCAAAGCCATGCAGCCCAAAGCCATGCAGCCCAAAGTGATACAGTCCAAAGCGATAGAGCCCAAAGCGATAGAGCCCAAAGCGATAGAGCCCAAAGCGATAGAGCCCAAAGCGATAGAGCCCAAAGCGATAGAGCCCAAAGCCATGCAGCCCAAAGCGATAGAGCCCAAAGCGATAGAGCCCAAAGCGATAGAGCCCAAAGCGATAGAGCCCAAAGCGATAGAGCCCAAAGCGATAGAGCCCAAAGCGATAGAGCCCAAAGCGATAGAGCCCAAAGCGATAGAGCCCAAAGCGATAGAGCCCAAAGCGATAGAGCCCAAAGCGATAGAGCCCAAAGCGATAGAGCCCAAAGCGATAGAGCCCAAAGCGATAGAGCCCAAAGCGATAGAGCCCAAAGCCATACAGCCCAAAGCGATAGAGCCCAAAGCGATAGAGCCCAAAGCCATGCAGCCCAAAGCCATGCAGCCCAAAGCCATGCAGCCCAAAGCCATACATTCCAAAGCCATACAGCAAAGCGATAGAGCCCAAAGCGATAGAGCCCAAAGCCATACAGCAAAGCGATAGAGCCCAAAGCGATAGAGCCCAAAGCCATACAGCCCAAAGCCATGCAGCCCAAATCCATGAAGCCCAAATCCATGAAGCCCAAAGCGATAGAGCCCAAAGCGATAGAGCCCAAAGCCATGCAGCCCAAAGCCATGCAGCCCAAAGCCATACAGCCCAAAGCCATACAGCCCAAAGCCATACAGCCCAAAGCGATAGAGCCCAAAGCGATAGAGCCCAAAGCGATAGAGCCCAAAGCGATAGAGCCCAAAGCGATAGAGCCCAAAGCCATGCAGCCCAAAGCCATGCAGCCCAAAGCCATACAGCCCAAAGCCATGCAGCCCAAAGCCATGCAGCCCAAAGCGATAGAGCCCAAAGTGATAGAGCCCAAAGCCATGCAGCCCAAAGCCATGCAGCCCAAAGCCATGCAGCCCAAAGCCATACATTCCAAAGCCATACAGCAAAGCGATAGAGCCCAAAGCCATGCAGCCGAAAGTGATAGAG
>JAWQFJ010000092.1:15000-27500 GCA_034096865.1 Theodoxus fluviatilis
TCTATACGATTGAGTCCATCCAGAGTATGGGGCGCTCTGTTCTGGTGGCTGTAAAAAGTTCACGCGGGGTTGCTGCTGCTTGTAGTTGCAGAGTTCAAAGTTTCCCGGAATCTTACACTGGCTCTTTATGCAAGGTGCTTGTTATACTGCTCAGGAGTGAAGAGGGTACACGCGGTGTCAGTGGAGGCACGCTGTGATAGGGCTCACGCCAGATGACACCGTCATGCAGCATCTGTCTGGAACACTGCCCAGGGAGATGAAGACGGATGGCACTGAAACCTGGCGATGTGCGTCTCTGCGTCTGTTTCTACGACAGTCATTAGGTGCCAGCGAAGGAATAATCAAAGGGCCTAATGATAATCAGATAGACGAAAGGAAAGAAAATAGGGCGGACAGACAGACGGTTAGGAGGACGGACTGATGGGCAGCCAGCCAGCCAAACAAGCAAACAGACATGAAACAAAAACAGTTAGCCAGCCACCCAGCCACAGACACGCACACACACACACAGACACACACACACACACACACACACACACACACAAACACACACACACACACACACACACTCATACAACCATACACAAACACGTACACGCAAGCACGCGTACACACACACACACTTAAAACACAAACAAACAAGCACACCCACGCACGCACGCATGCACACTCACACTCACGCAAACACACATACACACACATACACACACAAACACACACACACATATACACTTTCACACACACACACACACACACACACACACACACACACACACACACACACACACACACACACACACACACACACACACACATTCACACTCAAACACACACACGCACCGACACACACGCGCGCGCGCGCTCACACACACACACACACACACACACACACACACACATACACTCGCAGACCAACGCAAAGGTAATCCTTCAGGTGCATGGATTGAGCACACAGTAAGCACCCGACAGACATGCATACACGCAGGGTGCTCCATCTGCTTTGACGACGACGTCAGTGACACCGTGGGTGAGACCACAGTCAAAGCCTAGATGTTCAGAGCTCTTAACAGCGAGTCTACACAGCGGCTGTGTCCAAATCAATGGCTGCTGCAACGCGCCAATTTCGCATGCGTTTTTTGTTGTCAATAGCAACCAAACACTGCTCTTCGAAACGACTGACTCCATATCTCTCTAACTGATGCTTTCCAGGAACTGTGGCCTGTGGCCAGTTGTTCCCTACCGTCTTTCTATGGGTGTCGCTTACTTACTTACTTACACTTAGTCCTCTTCGCTCCGGTCGGAGCATAGGGCCTTCACTGCAAGTCTCCACCTCTGTCGGTCTTGGGCTGCCCTCTTCGCCTCTCCCCATGTCATCCGGACTGTCCTCAGCTCTGCCTGTAGGGTTCTTTTCCAGGTCAGTGCTGGTCGACCACGCTTCCGTTTACCCTGGGGGTTCCAGTCCAAGGCGTGGCGTGGAATGCTGGCATCGTTTCTGCGCAGGGTGTGCCCAATCCACTTCCATTTCCTTCTTTGGATGGCGTTGACGATCGGCTCCTGCCTGGTACGTTGCCAGAGTTCTTTGTTGGAGATTCTTTCTGGCCATCTGATACGCAGGATCTGGCGGAGGCAGGTGTTGATGAAGACTTGCAGCTTGTGGCCGATGCTCTTGGTATGTCTCCAGGTTTCAGATCCGTAGAGCAGCACAGATTTAACATTTGTGTTGAAGATCCTCAGTTTGGTGTGACGGCTGAGGCTCTCATTTCTCCACACTGGTTTCAGGGTGACGAAGGCGTGTCTTGCTTTGCCTATCCTGGCTCTCACGTCTTCATCTGTCCCTCCAGGACTGGAGATCAACGTCCCCAAGACCAAGAGCCTCCGGGTGAGCGCCTCCAGGGAAGCTCCCATCACCATTGATGGTCAAGCCATAGAAGATTTCGAACGCTTCACGTACCTGGGCAGCGTGGTCAGCAAGACTGGATGGGTGTCGCATGCCTTCACTAATGTTACGCGCGTAAGCCGGCTCTTAACTGGTGTAAGCCAAGTCTTGGCAAATACTGGCCAAGTATTTGGCCAAAATTTGCCGGGTCTTGGGATATATTCGCTGAATATTTGGTCAAGTGTTCCGGATCCTAATTGCTTTTCGCCAAGACCTGGCAAATATTTGGCAAGACTTGAGATATTGGCTCGACAGGTAATGCCAATAGCTATTGGCGCGAGACATTCGTGAGATCCCCTCAGAGCACAATGGCGGAAAAAATATGTCGCTTCGTTTACGTTTACAGCCATTGTACACTTACGGTGTGGGCATGATGCCGATCGATGCCATCTTGAAAATGTCCTTTGTTTGCGAGATCTTGGCTTGGTTTCGTCAAGCTATTAAGAAGCTAAAGATTTGCCAAGACTTGGCGCAATAGTTGCCGAATTTTTGCGGAATGTTTGCCAATAGGAAATTTGCCAAGACATGTGAACATTAACCAAAACTTATTTGTCAATTAAGAATAGGCTGTATTGAGCAGGCAGACAGAGGCGGACAGACACAGAGGCAGACAGACACAGAGGCAGACAGACACAGAGGTAGACAGACACAGAGGCAGACAGACACAGAGGCAGACATACACAGAGGCAGACAGACACAGAGGTAGACAGACACAGAGGCAGACAGACACAGAGGCAGACAGGCACAGAGGCAGACAGACACAGAGGTAGACAGACACAGAGGCAGACAGACACAGAGGTAGACAAACACAGAGGCGGACAGACACAGAGGCGGACAGACACAGAGGCAGACAGGCACAGAGGTAGACAGACACAGAGGCGGACAGACACAGAGGTAGACAGACACAGAGGCAGACAGGCACAGAGGCAGACAGGCACAGAGGTAGACAGACACAGAGGCGGACAGACACAGAGGTAGACAGACACAGAGGCAGACAGACACAGGCAGACAGGCACAGAGGCAGACAGACACAGAGGCAGACAGGCACAGAGGCAGACAGGCACAGAGGCAGACAGACACAGAGGCAGACAGACACAGAGGTAGACAGACACAGAGGTAGACAGACACAGGCAGACAGGCACAGAGGCAGACAGACACAGAGGCAGACAGGCACAGAGGCAGACAGGCACAGAGGCAGACAGGCACAGAGGCAGACAGGCAGAGAGGCAGACAGGCACAGAGGCAGACAGGCACAGAGGCAGACAGGCACAGAGGCAGACAGACCACACAGAAACATACGTACTGAAAGATGTGTTTGCGGGACAATGGGGAAGGGAAGGTGCAGTGAGAAGTGAGGGTGGTCAGGACGAGGGTAGAGAGACGTGGGGGTGGAGGAGTTAGGGGAGAGGGAGGTGTAGGTGAAGGCCGCAAGGACGACAAAGGAAGCAACACAAGAAAAGCTGGCGCCAGGGTAAGACAGCGTGGCTATTAGGCAAGCGTCTCTTCCTTTATGACTTCGTAAACACAGCGCTGTCTGCAGATCAAGCAGGCAGACGTCACCACGTTCGCCACACACAGTGACAGTCTTACTCTCTACTTCTGCCGTTTCTCCTGCCTCCCCCCCCCCCCCGCTCCCCCCCCCCCCCCCGCTTCCCCCCCCCCGCTCCCCCCCCCCCATTCTCCTCCCCCCCCCGCTCCGTTCCCTCCCCCCATTCTCTCCTCCCCCCTCACATAATCCTGTCAGCCTTTGTAGTCTCCATCCTCACCCATCAATTTTCCATAAACGTCCTTAGTCCCAAGGTGACAGAATAAATCTGTGATTCAACAACAACAATAAAACAGTTTATTGTGTAGGCCATTGGCCAATTACAATACATAACATTACATAACAAAGCCAACATGTCTCTTCTGATATAACTAATGTGAGAGCGTATCACTATTGTATTATTCGGGAGCTTCGCTTCAGAAACAAAACATTTATACATCATACAAAGAAATGATTATTCACTGCAGAATCAGTAGCTTCTGCTCTTCTTTTGAAAGCATAGTGTAGATAGACACCGACAGCTTGAATGGCATATGTCTCTTTTGTAGAGAACTGCATAAGTGGTTTTACATCGTTGTTCTGAACATTTGGCATTATATACTTCATTCTAATGTCTTCATATGCTGGACAGTACAGAAGAAAATGTTGTTCGTCTTCCTCTTTATCATGACAAACTGGACACATCGTTTCATAATTCTCATCGCAATACCTCTGTTTATGCACTGTTAATTCGCTAATGCTAAGCGAAAGCGTTTCCATACATCTCAGAAAACCTTTCGGTTCAGGTTATAAAGATACACTTCATTTCCTAAGATTACTTTTTACTCTCTGTACTATATAAAACGATTACTCCTATTCAAATCGGACTCCCAACCAGCAATAAACCTTATCAATTGTACTCTGAGCGTTTGTAAAAATTTGTGTTATTTTACTACGTTCTGGGCTACCAAGAGCATTTTCAAACACATTTTCCATGAGGGCAGTACGAATTTTAAAACCCCAGTTATTGCTGTCAAGGTTTCTCAGCATTGATCTGTACATCATGTTTGGAAATCTGCTGTCGTCCATGTTCAAAGTTTAAAACCAATATTTAATTGATCTCATCACAGCATTGATGTGCAAAGGGTATCTCCCTGTAACACCATAGACCATAAGACTAGGTGTCCTTATACTGACATTGAGATACTGCTTCAGTAGATGCAGATGTACATTTTCAACAATTTTCCAACCATCTAATCCCCACATTTCAGAGCCATACAGTAGTGTAGGTTGAATTTGTGAATCTAAGATTCTAAAGATTTACATGTATAAGTTTTATCAAAATCTGAACAATTCTGGCCCTTGTATTCTGATACTATTTCGAGTTTCTGGCCATCGATAAACTATACTTCACACTTTGCTAAATGTCCACCCAGTCAAAGCGACATGACCTTGTCCCAACAATCCCATTTTGTTCAAGAATACACCATAAGGCTTTCCAATTGACAACGTAGAACGTTTTCTTAAAAATCAACAAAGACAGCATACACTTTTCTGTGCTTCTGCAAGTAACGTTGTACAATAGTATGCATAACAAATACATGTATTTTATCCATATATGAGTAACTTTCCAAAACTTGCCTGTTCTTCACCGATTATCTCATTGTCATCTTCTCACATCTGTAATAGTTTATTCAATACGTACACGAACACCTTACTAAGACGGCTTGTCAAAGAAATGCCCTTGTAGTTAACAGAATCATTCACAGGATCTGATTTGTGTAGAGGAACAATAACTTAATATGCCCACTGATATGCTTGTCAAGTCTTGGCAAATACTGGCCAAGTATGTGATCAAAGTTTGCCGGGTCTTGGGATATATTCGCTGAATATTTGGTCAAGTGTTCCGGATTATAATTGGTTTTCGTCAAGACTTGACAGATATTTGCCAAGACTTGGGATATTGGTTTGACAGGTAATGCCAATAGCTGTTGGGGCAAGAAATTCGTGAAATCCCTTCAGAGCACAATGGCGGAAAAAAATGTCGCTTCGTTTACATTTACAGCCATACGTTTATGGTATGGGCATGATGCCGATCGATGCCATATTGCAGATGTCCTTTGTTTGCGAGATCTTGGCTTGGTTTCGTCAAGCTAATAAGAGGCTAAAGGTTTGCCAAGACTTGGCGCAATGGTTGCCGACTTTTTGCCGAATATTTGCCAATATGTAAATTGCCAAGACTTGGTGAATATTCACCAAGATTTATTTATCAATTAAGAACAGGCTTAAGGAAAATAAGAATTTTCGAACATATCATTAAATGGTTTCTGCAGAAATGGTGAAAACTCTCTTGATGCACACCTTAACATTTCAGCCACAATGTTGTCTCCCCCAGATGTCTTCCCTAGTTTGAGACTATTTATAGCAACTGCTATCTCCGAGATAGTGAACTCTGCATCAGGTACATCACAGCCCCCCCGTGTAGAGCGGCGCACTCATCTCCCCCTCATTACGCCTTAATCACCTGTAGTCTCATAAGTGTTCTTGAAGTGTTCTCTCCATGCACATATCAATACCTAAGGGAGCTTTTTACCTGCTGTCTAGCTAAGGCCTTCGCATACGAGGCAATTTCACACACCACACACGGACTGACACAAATATCTCCCAATGGCAGAGCGCTACTACGCCTTTGCTTCACTATTGCCAGCCGTGATTGGTTGCCACACTGACGCTTGCGAGATTGCCAGGGTAAAGTCGCCTCGTGTACGACGGCCGAAGGGCTTTTACCTGCCTCCAAAACGCCTCTCGATGCGGTGAACTCGCGCGACCTCACTCGTTTGTAGGGGGAGAAGGAGCGCTTGATGGACCTTATTCACGCGACCCGCCATTTTGGTTTTAAAACGAGGCAGATAACGCGAACATGTCGACATGGCTGACACGTTGAAGACAACAGAGGGGTTAGCGCAGCTTCAACGACAAAATCCTTTCTGCAGTGGAGGTGACCGGCATTGTTAGATCAAAAACTATTCAAAAATAGTCACAATAGACTATCGTAACGTATAATTTCTGCACAAAACCCGCAGAAGATAAGTAAACAAACCACACCGTACATACCTAGCAGACGAACACGATCGAACCATAGCCACTACCCCAGCAGACGATCGAGCTAGTGTGATATAATGTTTCCTGTAAAGCTCGAATGCGTGGCAGCAGATAACTGTTTAGTTCTGGCTTGAATTGACAATTTTGTTTCCCTGGTCAGGCGAGGACAGAAAATTCACGATCATCCAGTCGATGAGTGCACGATCAACTTAATTGCCGCATTTGGCGTAATGTAACAAATAAGATGATGACAAGAAAATGGCATTAAAGCACAAAACAAAGTTTCATGACAACCAAAATCACCGATTACATTGATAACTGACCATTTTTACACTTACAACTATGTGCTCAAACCGTACAAAGCAAACAAAACACACTGCGGGGAGTGTCCCGGACAGGCATCAACACTTAAGTGCACGAGTGATCATTTCGCTTTGCTCTCATTTGTTTCATCTGCTCCGACATGGTAAGCTGGCTATGCCAAGAAACCAACATCTAAATCAGAGTTAGTTGACAAAGTGACAAAGTTACGCATCACAAAACAAAATTTAAATGTATAGACCAAAGCTGATCAGCTTCGCCCGTGATCACACGCTGACCTCATGACAATTAAGCTGGCCAATGAGAGGCAAGGAACGAAACGGCCGTCTCTTTCCGTGGTTTTCATTGGTTCGAACACTAGAGTTCTAAGCGAAATAACTTTTGTCACTGTGTACCAACCTTTGATGGCATCGTAGTCGATAAACACTTCAATCCACTTCTCATAGCCTTTGTCACTTTGTCTTCTTGCTATTTTTCTGCCTTCCTTCGTAACTCAACCATAATAAATAACAATGGAGAATGCACAACTGAGACTGCCAAGGAGAATCTTCTGCAAACACATGTTGTGATGCGTAATATCATTGAAAATTCAAGCTCTAAACCTAATATCAGTTAGCACGCAAAAAAATCACATCTAAGTAAACCAGATAGCCTAGTACTGCTGCCACTCATTCGAGCTTTACATGAAACATTATATCACACTAGCTCGATTGTCTGCTGGCGTTCGATCGTGTTCGTCTGCTAGGGACGTACGGTGTGGTTTGTTTACTTATCTTCTGCGGGTATTGTGAAGAAATTATACGTTACGATAGTCTATTGTGACTATTTGTGAATAGTTTTTTTATCTAACAATGCCGATCACCTCCACTGCAGAAAGGATTTTGTCGTTGAAGCTGCGCTAACCCCTCTGTTGTCTTCAACGTGTCAGCCATGTCGACATGTTCGCGTTATCTGCCTCGTTTTAAAACTAACATGGCCGCCGCGTGAATAAGGTCTCGCGCCTGTCCCCCGCTCGGCCCGGGGGCCAGAGGCATGCTACGTGACCTCGCCCGCGCGACCGGCCACGGTGGTTATTGTGTGGAGGAATGTGCCACGGTACTGACAAGTTTTCCGTTCGAATTCGTGTCACATTAGCGCACACTAGGTGGACCCTAATCTCTGCTGTTTCTGCGCATCCATATCCAGACAGATGCCCTCTCTGCGGCTTCTGCCATGGCTCTTGCTGCCTGTGTGCACTGCCGGCTTGAGAGGCCGAGTTGTCTGCAGGCGCCATGGACTGTGTGGCCTACGAAACCCCTGGATCCCACCTCGACCGTGAGGATGGTGGTCCAAATGCCCTGGCTTCTCAGCTGGTTGGCAAGGGGTTCGTATTTTGCTTGCTTGACTTGGTGCCACTCTTCCATCTTGTCTTCCACGGGCACTGACAGTTCAATGAGGACCATTCTCATGGTCTTTGCAGAATGGAGCACAATATCTGGTCGCAGCCCTGTCTCTCTGATCTCTGCGGGGTACCGGCTTTGCTCTTTTAGATCAGTTGCTATTGTCCAGTCTTGTGCAGCTGTAAGGACGCCGGATGTTGCCGTGTTCCTGCGCACTGCATTTCCCGACTCTCCGGCCCTCACGAACTTCTTTTGCTGTGGGAGCCCCTTTTCCTCGGCAGGTGAGGAGTCTACTGTCAGCAGAGACAACAATAAAACGGTAGGGATGCGGTTTGCACGCGAGACAGAAATTATCGGATAAATACTTAGTCGCCTGGCAGTAGAGACGCAACAGTTAAGGAGGCGTGTGGTAGTAGAGACGCAACAGTTAAGGAGGCGTGTGGCAGTAGAGACGCAACAGTTAAGGAGGCGTGTGGCAGTAGAGACGCAACAGTTAAGGAGGCGTGTGGCAGTAGAGACGCAACAGTTAAGGAGGCGTGTGGCAGTAGAGACGCAACAGTTAAGGAGGCGTGTGGCAGTAGAGACGCAACAGTTAAGGAGGCGTGTGGCAGTAGAGACGCAACAGTTAAGGAGGCGTGTGGCAGTAGAGACGCAACAGTTAAGGAGGCGTGTGGCAGTAGAGACGCAACAGTTAAGGAGGCGTGTGGCAGTAGAGACGCAACAGTTAAGGAGGCGTGTGGCAGTAGAGACGCAACAGTTAAGGAGGCGTGTGGCAGTAGAGACGCAACAGTTAAGGAGGCGTGTGGCAGTAGAGACGCAACAGTTAAGGAGGCGTGTGGCAGTAGAGACGCAACAGTTAAGGAGGCGTGTGGCAGTAGAGACGCAACAGTTAAGGAGGCGTGTGGCAGTAGAGACGCAACAGTTAAGGAGGCGTGTGGCAGTAGAGACGCAACAGTTAAGGAGGCGTGTGGCAGTAGAGACGCAACAGTTAAGGAGGCGTGTGGCAGTAGAGACGCAACAGTTAAGGAGGCGTGTGGCAGTAGAGACGCAACAGTTAAGGAGGCGTGTGGCAGTAGAGACGCAACAGTTAAGGAGGCGTGTGGCAGTAGAGACGCAACAGTTAAGGAGGCGTGTGGCAGTAGAGACGCAACAGTTAAGGAGGCGTGTGGCAGTAGAGACGCAACAGTTAAGGAGGCGTGTGGCAGTAGAGACGCAACAGTTAAGGAGGCGTGTGGCAGTAGAGACGCAACAGTTAAGGAGGCGTGTGGCAGTAGAGACGCAACAGTTAAGGAGGCGTGTGGCAGTAGAGACGCAACAGTTAAGGAGGCGTGTGGCAGTAGAGACGCAACAGTTAAGGAGGCGTGTGGCAGTAGAGACGCAACAGTTAGGAGGCGTGTGGCAGTAGAGACGCAACAGTTAAGGAGGCGTGTGGCAGTAGAGACGCAACAGTTAAGGAGGCGTGTGGCAGTAGAGACGCAACAGTTAAGGAGGCGTGTGGCAGTAGAGACGCAACAGTTAAGGAGGCGTGTGGCAGTAGAGACGCAACAGTTAAGGAGGCGTGTGGCAGTAGAGACGCAACAGTTAAGGAGGCGTGTGGCAGTAGAGACGCAACAGTTAAGGAGGCGTGTGGCAGTAGAGACGCAACAGTTAAGGAGGCGTGTGGCAGTAGAGACGCAACAGTTAAGGAGGCGTGTGGCAGTAGAGACGCAACAGTTAAGGAGGCGTGTGGCAGTAGAGACGCAACAGTTAAGGAGGCGTGTGGCAGTAGAGACGCAACAGTTAAGGAGGCGTGTGGCAGTAGAGACGCAACAGTTAAGGAGGCGTGTGGCAGTAGAGACGCAACAGTTAAGGAGGCGTGTGGCAGTAGAGACGCAACAGTTAAGGAGGCGTGTGGCAGTAGAGACGCAACAGTTAAGGAGGCGTGTGGCAGTAGAGACGCAACAGTTAAGGAGGCGTGTGGCAGTAGAGACGCAACAGTTAAGGAGGCGTGTGGCAGTAGAGACGCAACAGTTAAGGAGGCGTGTGGCAGTAGAGACGCAACAGTTAAGGAGGCGTGGGGTAGAGACAGTTAGGAGCGTGTGGCAGTAGAGACGCAACAGTTAAGGAGGCGTGTGGCAGTAGAGACGCAACAGTTAAGGAGGCGTGTGGCAGTAGAGACGCAACAGTTAAGGAGGCGTGTGGCAGTAGAGACGCAACAGTTAAGGAGGCGTGTGGCAGTAGAGACGCAACAGTTAAGGAGGCGTGTGGCAGTAGAGACGCAACAGTTAAGGAGGCGTGTGGCAGTAGAGACGCAACAGTTAAGGAGGCGTGTGGCAGTAGAGACGCAACAGTTAAGGAGGCGTGTGGCAGTAGAGACGCAACAGTTAAGGAGGCGTGTGGCAGTAGAGACGCAACAGTTAAGGAGGCGTGTGGCAGTAGAGACGCAACAGTTAAGGAGGCGTGTGGCAGTAGAGACGCAACAGTTAAGGAGGCGTGTGGCAGTAGAGACGCAACAGTTAAGGAGGCGTGTGGCAGTAGAGACGCAACAGTTAAGGAGGCGTGTGGCAGTAGAGACGCAACAGTTAAGGAGGCGTGTGGCAGTAGAGACGCAACAGTTAAGGAGGCGTGTGGCAGTAGAGACGCAACAGTTAAGGAGGCGTGTGGCAGTAGAGACGCAACAGTTAAGGAGGCGTGTGGCAGTAGAGACGCAACAGTTAAGGAGGCGTGTGGCAGTAGAGACGCAACAGTTAAGGAGGCGTGTGGCAGTAGAGACGCAACAGTTAAGGAGGCGTGTGGCAGTAGAGACGCAACAGTTAAGGAGGCGTGTGGCAGTAGAGACGCAACAGTTAAGGAGGCGTGTGGCAGTAGAGACGCAACAGTTAAGGAGGCGTGTGGCAGTAGAGACGCAACAGTTAAGGAGGCGTGTGGCAGTAGAGACGCAACAGTTAAGGAGGCGTGTGGCAGTAGAGACGCAACAGTTAAGGAGGCGTGTGGCAGTAGAGACGCAACAGTTAAGGAGGCGTGTGGCAGTAGAGACGCAACAGTTAAGGAGGCGTGTGGCAGTAGAGACGCAACAGTTAAGGAGGCGTGTGGCAGTAGAGACGCAACAGTTAAGGAGGCGTGTGGCAGTAGAGACGCAACAGTTAAGGAGGCGTGTGGCAGTAGAGACGCAACAGTTAAGGAGGCGTGTGGCAGTAGAGACGCAACAGTTAAGGAGGCGTGTGGCAGTAGAGACGCAACAGTTAAGGAGGCGTGTGGCAGTAGAGACGCAACAGTTAAGGAGGCGTGTGGCAGTAGAGACGCAACAGTTAAGGAGGCGTGTGGCAGTAGAGACCGAGTGGCCGAGTGGTTAGCGCGCGCGGCCAGTGGGTACGACGTTCGAAGCTGCGCAGTTCCCAGAGTGGCATCCTTGAGCAAGATGCTTAACTCGCATTGGTTCTCCCCACCCAGGAGTAAAACTGGGTACCTGTGAGGGCAATGTTGGCAAAATGTAGTGCGATTAACCCTTGTATGCGGCCAAGCGCCAGCATCGGGTTGGAATACTCCCCAGCGAGCGAAGTTGGTGCTGGTACCTGACTGTGTGCGTCTTAAATGTCTGTCACTATGTTTTTTGTGAGGGACCAGTGAGGATTAATCAAGATGTCCAGTGATTAGGTGTAAAAAGTGTAAAGCTGTTTGAGACCCAGACAAAGGGTGTAAGTCACTATTAAAAAACACACCTTTACCTTTTTTACCTTTTAGACGCAACAACCATGGAGGAAGAAAATAGCTGACAGCAGACACAACAGAAGTGAGGAAGTAGCGAGACAGCAGAGAGTATAGAGACAGTAGCAATCATGGAGAAAGGGAAACTGTTGACAGTAGACACACCATGAGTGTGAGAGGTAGGGAGTCAGCCAACAGTAAAAAGACAATAGCAATCACGAAGGAAGGGAAATTGTTGACAATACACACAGCCAGAGTGAGAAAGGTAGCGAGACAGCCGACAGTAGAGAAAGTAGCAAACATGGAGCGAGGAAAATAGTTGCCAGTAGACGCAACATGAGTCAACAGACAGGGAAACACTGGCAGTAGAGAAAGCAGTATATGGGAGAGACGGCAACTGCTGACAGCAGAAACAGCACTAGTCTAAAAGATAAGAAGACTGCATGCAGTAGATACTACAATTTAAGAAGTAAGGCAGAACATCGACTGGCAGTAGAGAAGGCAAGAACAAGGAAAGTGAGGAGGTGGTTTGCAGCAGAGACATTGTAACCAC
>JAWQFJ010000092.1:32500-45000 GCA_034096865.1 Theodoxus fluviatilis
GCCCTTTACGGCCGCTGAACGGGCCATGCAGAAATGGAGGATAATGAGCCGCTTTAGCGCTGATGAAGCATCGAGATGTCGCCAGCAATTAGCGTCGGATCGTCCCGTGACGGTTGGAGACAATTATGCAGCGTGAGATCTTGGTGAAAACATGGGAACGACAGCAGGTTTTTGCCTCGACACTAAAACTCCATGTTGATCTTCATGTTGCATTCAGCAGTTATTAGCGCTGAAATGGTCGTTATGGGCAACATTTCCGGACACTGTACCTGAGGTACTCTGTCCGATAATTTATGAGCGCTTTAAAGCCACACTCCCTTGATTTGATTTTCGTATTTTGGCTCCAAAGTCATCTTCATCCATGCACAAACCATCCCAGAAAATATGAAACCTATAAATGTTACCGAAGTATTTCAAAATCATTTTTTAATCTATCGGACAGAGTACCTCAGGTACAGTGTCCGGAAATGTTGCCCATAACGACCATTTCGGCGTTATTAGCCGCTCCTGTGAGTGAGGGGATGGGTCCGGACTGACTAAACTCCTGCCCTATCCTCATGTTTGCGCCCTGTATTCACACTCAGCTCCACTCCATGGGACTTGGTAGGTAGGCAGGCCCTCTCTCCCTCCTCCTCTTTCTCTCCCCCTCCACCCCCCCCCCCCCTCCCCCCTTTCTTTCCCGTCCCATCCCAACCTACTCTCCACAATAGGCTTGTTCAGGAGTACAAAGCGCTGCATGAGCGCTTCATGTTGGCAATTGAGCACTCTTTGCCTCTCCTGAACACCTACAGATATAGTGCAGCGCATCACTTGTTAAAGGGGAGGTAAATCTTCTGCGCCCCATGTTGTGTTGATAGACGCTAAAAAGTGTTTTCTTTGCCACAGACATCGTTTATGCACGTTAAATGTATTCTGCATGAATAAAATCCACTACTGTGTCATCCTTACTTGCCATTACTCGCGCATACAGAGCGCTTGGGGCAAATAAAGCCTGTTCCAGTCCCAAAACGATGTTTCTGAGGGTTATTTTACGCATCGACGGCCAGTGTGGGATCGAAGTCGCCATTTTGAAAATCGTCTGATTCACCTCGGATCGGTGATGCACAGCGCTGCTCAGCGCTGAGTGAATCACGCCCCAAAATTGCTGTTGAGAAGTGAATCACATGCAGCGCTGTGAAGCGCTTTGCAGCGTTGCGCCTCTTGAACAAGCCTCTTTTCTCCCACTCCAGAGCTCTCACTCTCTATTCTGGGCTTCCCTTCAGTCTGCACTGCCCACTTGCCCTGTTGCCCTCTGTGACCCCACACTGCCCTCGTCACTGCGCATAATCTTGACATCACACGCCGTAGTCCACAGTCGTGCATTGGCATCACCTGACTTGAGCTTCTCCAGCAGAAGAGGAAGAAAAAGCGAGGTGCGGATCTCTGAAAGCTTGCAGAAGCGTCCGCCACTGTAAGATATAATTCCACATGGACAGCATCTCAATGAGCAGTGAGGTTGTCTGTTTCTACTTCTTTTTTTAATTATAGGAATGTTCATCGCCAGTCGTTCAATGAGCTGTCAGGTTTCCGAATCTGGTCATGGAAAGGATGGGATGGGTGGAGTTTTACGGTCTTCCAGCCTTTGTAGGCTATGTAAAGCCAATGAGCGCGATATCACTTGAATAAAGGATGCGCAAATAAAGTAACAGTGTCCCTAGTTATTCGCCTCGTACGAATTGCGTAGGGAGACGCGGTGGGTCTGTTCTTACTCCCAACCCACAGGGGGCGGTCATGGAGTGGAACAATGATACGAAACCCCATACATCACACTCGCTAAAGACTTAAAAAAAATAAAGTACTGACTCTTTATTCTAGGTCTAATAATAATGTTTCTCTTTATATACACGAAGATGCATTTTATCTTTTTCTGGTCTATTTCTTCCATAAAATGTTCAGTGTATGTGTTCTCGCCGTTGACGAGGTTCTACGTGGTTTTTTTTCAGGAACAGGGACACATACATGTATTTTCAGGGACAGAACAATTATATTTAGAAGATTGTGTCTGCCGTCGTTTTGAAGACCTTTCCAATCTGACAGATCTGCGAAGAAGAATAATATCGACAATGATTTAGACAATTCAATGGATCACCATGGATGTAGTAGCAAGTACCGCCAACTGCAGATGAACACAGATTTACGTGAACAATTATTGTCAATGAGATTGTGGGAGGCACGCACACATATAAATGTAAACAAGCTCTAGGATGCGATTATATTGGCCGCTATTTTTCATTCTGACAGGAGCAATGAATAAATAGATCTGATGCCTCGGAAAACAGAGGCCTGTGATGGTCTTCTGAAGAATTCCAAAAGGGCGCTGAAATGTACGAAGATGATGACTCGCACGTTACATTGAGATAGGCGAGTGAAAAAAAGCTGGAGATGATGGGGAGAAAAGGACGCTGGAATCACATTTTCAGACAGAAAGAGTGTTTGGGACGGGTCCAAGATCCCGTACTGCTACGTCACGGCAAGCGTATAAAATTATCATCATAACCTGAAATCTCGCTTGTGCAGGATGCTTTGGTACCTCAGTATCTGCAGAAAGAACTCCCCATATATGTCCGACGAAAAGAATGAATGAATGGATAAATAAAGCAAGTTTAACGGCCTTTCAGCCTTTGTAGGTTATTTAAGGCCATTGATCACCCCCTCCAAAAAAAATAATCACCGGAGCAGGTAAGAGTAAGAGCAAGACAAGATACGATTCCCTACTTTAACATATTTTACGGATCGCGTTATTCAAGGAAGGAGTGATATGGGTCGTCCACGCTACAAGGACAGCCTGAAGGAAAACCTCAAATGCTGTGGCATCACGCCACCTGAATAGCAAGCAGTAGCGCTGGACCGTGCCCGGTGGCGAGCTGTCTCCCGTAAGGTGTCCGACTTCCTAGAGGCGGACCGTCGGCAGCAACATGCGGCAACCCTTGAACGTCGACACAGAGCTGCGACGGCCCCTGTGTCATCTACAGAGTTCCAGTGTCCCACCCGCCTTCGCCTCGGCCGCTCCAAACTGGGTCTGCAGAGCCATTTACAAGTCTACAGGGCTAAGCACGGATCCCGTCATCCTTGAACCAAGTTACAGCCACTATGAATCGAGTAGGGCGACGTGGTGGGTCATTTCTCACCCCGAACCCACAGGGGAGTCTGAGGAGAAGAGTTCATCGCACGACAGCAGACGGACACTCAGGGTCGAGAGTGCGGCGTGCATTTTACATGCATGCCTGCGGCTGGGGGCAGGTGGCAGAGCTAGCGAGTGCGTGGGCGTGTGTGTGCACGGACAACATTTAACTTTGAAACAGTTCTCTTGCTCTGTCACACCTTGTCCACACAACTACTCCCTAGGCACGCCAAGATGGCGTACCCGATTTCGGCGGGAACCTCCCCATGGGGCAGAATTAGCAGAGAGACTACACAAAAAAGGGAAATGATGGCTAAATGTAGGAGCTCTCTCTCTCTCTGCCTGTCTGTCTGTCGGTGACTGCTGCCTCGTCACTGGCCATTTTGCGCCATTTAGTCCCCACTCATTATCCCCCCCGCGTCCCACGTGACTCAGCCTGGCGCTACCACAAAACCCGACCCCGCTCCTCGCTGGCATCTCTTCAGACAGTGTCATCATCTGTCCGGACTCCACTCACAGTGCCATCTCCAGTCCGGACTTTGCATACCCAGTGTGGTCTGCAGTTCTCTTTCTTCACTCACACCTGGCCTGAGATTCCGTCCAACAGACTCCCGGACTCAAGCGAGGTCTACAGACGTCCAACCATGCCTGCGTCTTCGCTGGGACCTCTCGCCCTCGCCGTGAGTAAAAGAGAAGCCTCTTGTCCTCCCCATGTGTGGCAGCAATGAGGAAATTGTAGCGCTCATGTTCTTTGTGAATGGAAATTTGCCCCCGGGGAGAATTTTCACTCCTGACTATGGTTATGCAATGCCCAACGCGTGGTGGGCGATGTCAGGCTTTGGCAAATTTCTTCCCTGAACTCAGGAATCCGATTCAGAAGGAACAAATGAGTGAAGAAATGAATGAAGGAATGAACGAACAATTCAATGAACGAACGAACGAATAAACGAATGCATGAATGAATGGAGTTTTACGGCCTTTCAGACTATGTAGGTTATGTAAGACTATTGATCACGAAAATTGCCAGAGTCGGTCGTAGCAAGAGCAAATCTCGGGTCAGGATTTCCCTAGTCATCCGCCTCATACGCATCGCGCAAGGAGATGCGGCGACTGCATTCTCGCCCCCAGCCATCAGGGGGACGTACCACGTGGCTTCACAGCTCTTTCTTGGCTGGTCTGTGGACTTCCGCGTCTGACCAAGGCCACGCACTTTGAGCTTTTTCCCTTCTGGGTAAATCATGGTAGTTGTAAAGGCAGGAATTTACTCAGCGTCGTTATTGTATCAACACATTCTTCGTCGAAACAGACACAAAGGCATCAAAGATCGGTTGACATCATTTTTTCTGTTGATTTTCAGATTCTCCTGGCAGCGGCAGCATACGCTCAGCTCACACCAGGTTAGTCTGTACAGAATGAATGAGTCAATGAGTGGAGTACATGGCATATTAGCCTTATGGGCTACATGAAGCCACTGTTCACAAAAACTACTAGCGCTGGCTAGAGGAACAGCATTTCAAGTGTCCATGCCCCTAGTTGTTTGCCTTTCACGACTTAGGTAGGGAGACGGGGTAGATCTATTCTTACCCCAAAACCCACGGGTAAGTCTGGAGTCCAGTATGACCGAACACTGTGAATAAAAAAGGAAAAGGAGTGGTTTTATATAGCGATTTATCACACATGTCTGGGTCTCAAACCGCTTTGCACTTTACCCCCTGATCACGAGGCTACTTGATCAATCCTTTGCTGGCACCTGACGACGAACACAATGACAGACAGGTAAGACGCACACATTCAGGCACCGGCACCAACGCCACTCCTTGTATTCCAACCCGAGCCTTGCTCACATCCGATCACGCTGCAGTAACCCATCACTGACCTCACAGGTACCCGGTTTTACTCCTGTGTGTGGAAATTCAATGTGAGTTTGGCACCTTGTTCTTGGATACAACTCGAGAATCCGCACAGCGTGGAAGGCGCTAGCCGCAAGCGACTGCAGGTCAAGCGCGCTGACCGCTCGGCCGCAGAGCCCCACTGAGGGGAAATAATGCCTGTCTCTCTAAATATTATTTCCCTGAAAGTTCATTAACTGTTAGATTTCGAATGTCTCTGAAGCGTTCCCTTCCGAGACTGGTACGGCTCTGCCTGATTTCAGAGAACGTTTTGATATTATGTTTCCGAAACAGAACCAAATATTAAGGATTTTTTCCTGCTCACAGATATCCTTTTATGTCATAGTTGTGTGACTCATCGTGCCTATACTTTCCTGCGTGACATTTCTCGTCGTAACTGAGTCTATAGTTACATGCACAGATTTATGACACAGTGGATGAGCAATTTTCCACGGCACACTCCGTGAACCATGACGGGTGGCCAATGTAACAATTATAGCTTTTGATGTCGTATTGGATTCAGCTCCACGCAACGGACTTCCGCTCGAGCACTGCACCCTTAATTTCCTTTTCAACTCAGTGCGGTGTCATCAGGTGCACTTGGTGTGTTTCAGAGTCGTCTGCAACTTTCAAAGCAGTATAGTGTGTACTGTGTGCTGCAGTATAGCGTGTACTGTGTGCTGCAGTACAGTCGCTTCGTTTTAGGGCTGTCTGACCTCCAGTGCAGTACAACCTGCACCGTGTACTGATTTGTATAAATACTTCGTGTTTTCGTGTGGTGTTCAGAAGTAGAACGTGTTTCATTGAGGCACTGCGTATTCCATTGAAGTAATGTGGATTTCATAACGACGCTGTGTGTCTCATTATACAACTGCGTGTTTCATTGAGCTACTTTTTTCATTGAGGTACTGCGTGCTTCATTGAAGTAATGTGGATTTCATAACGATGCTGTGCGTCTCATTATACAACTGCGTGTTTCATTGAAGTAATGTGGATTTCATAACGATGCCGTGCGTCTCATTATACAACTGCGTGTTTCATTGAGATACTCTTTTCATTGAGGTACTGCGTGCTTCATTGAAGTACTGTGCATTTCATTACGATGTTGTGTGTTATCATAACAGTACTGCGTGCTTCATTTCGGCGCTGCGTATATCATAATAGTGCTGCTTTTTCCATTGAGATGTTGCATGTTTTGTTAGCCTGCTGCCTGCGTCAATAAAACTTTGCATGTTTCAGTGTAGTACTGCGTGTTTAGTGCGGTGCCGCGTGCTGCAGAGCGGTTTTGCGGGTCTCAGGGTGATACTGCGTGTATCAGTGCGGTACTGTGTATTTCAGTGCATTACTGCGTGTTTCAAGGTAATACTGCTTTTTTAAGTGCGGTATTGTGTGTTTCAGTACGACACTGTGTGTTTCAGTGCAGTACTGCGTGTCTCAGTGCTATACTGCGTGTTTCAGTGCGATACTGCGTGTTTTAGTGTGGTACTGTGTGTTTCAGTGGGGTACTGTGTGTTTCAGTTTAGTAATGTGTGTTTCAGTGTGGCACTGTGTGTTTCAGTGCGGTGCTGTGTGTTTCAGTGCGATGCTGCGTTTTTCAGTGTGGTACTGTGTGTTTCAGTGTGGTACTGTGTGTTTCAGTGTGGTACTGTTTGTTTCAGTGTGGTACTGTGTGTTTCAGTGCGGTATTGTTTCAGTGTGGTGCTGTGTGTTCCATTGTGGTGCTGCGGGTTTCAGTGTAGTACTGTGTGTTTCAGTGTGGTTCTATGTGTTTCAGTGGGGCGCTGTTGTTTCAGTGCGGTAATGTGTTTCAGTGTGGTACTGCGTGTTTGAGTGTGGCACTGCGTGTTTCAGTGGGATACTGCGTGTTTCAGTGTGGTGCTGTGAGTTTCAGGGCGGTGCTGTGTGTTTCAGTGCGGTGCTGCATGTTTTCAGTACGGTGCTGCGTGTTTCAGTGCAGTGCTGTATTTTTAGTGCGGCACTACGTGTTTCAGTGCGGTGCTGCGTGTTTCAATGAGATACTGCATGTTTCAGTGCAGCGCTGCGTATTTCAATGGGATACTGTGTGCTTCAGTGCAGTGCTGCGTGTTTCGGTGCAGTGCTGCGTGTTTCAGTGAGATACTGTGTGATTCAGTGCAGTGCTGCGTGTTTCAGTGCAGTGCTGCGTGTTTCAGTGCGATGCTGCGTGTTTCAGTGCGGTGCTGCATGTTTCAGTGCGATGCTGCGTGTCAGTGCTGTGCTGCGGGTTTCAGTGCGGTTCTACGTGTTTCGGTGCGGTATTGCGTGTTTCAGTGCTGTGCTGCGTGTTTCAGTGCGATTCTGCATGTTTAACTGCGGTGCTGCGTGTTTCAGTGCGGTGCTGCGTGTTTCAGTGCGGTGCTGCGTGTTTCAGTGCGGTGCTGCGTGTTTCAGTGCGGTGCTGCGTGTTTCAGTGCGGTGCTGCGTGTTTCAGTGCGGTGCTGCGTGTTTTAGTGCGCTGCTGCGTGTTTCAGTGCGCTGCTGTGTGTTTCAGTGCGGTGCTGTGTGTTTCAGTGCGGTATTGTGGAGGCAAACCTGCCGACGTGATTTTCCTCATCGACGACTCGAGCTCCATCTGGCCCCAGGACTTCAAACTTAGAGTCATTCCTTTCATCAAGAACGTGGCGGAAATGTTCGATGTCGGACCTGGAGCCAACCAGACTCGAGTGGGAGCTGTGAAATTCAGGTAGCGCACGCACATACACGCACGCACGTATTCACGCACACACACACACACACACACACACACACACACACACACACACACACACACACATACACACACACAACAACAACAACAACAACAACACACAACAATTGCTGCCCTGCAAACGAATAGCGATGGGAATAACATTTCAAGCGGTCAAAATTAGTGACTGAATCATCTATCACGCATCTCTGTACATCAGACAACTTCTCCGGGTCTAGACCCTTCTCGAACCAATCATGGCTGACAAGGTAAAGTATTTGGTCTGACTCTTGCTCTTCGCTTGGAAAGACCCAACAATATGAGATCCTTTATAAATCTCTAATATACAGTGCCAAGGGAATTAATTATCAAAACAATTATTCTGGTATAGAAACCGGCGTCACTGAGTACGATGCATAGTTGCATGTACTTTTCAAACTTGTGTTGATAGCATTTCTCAATGACGGCATCATAGGGGTTGGCAATATCAACGATAAAGGCGGCCGAGTTCAAATGGTCAATTACACTAGGTAAGGTTTATGCGGTCCAATCGCATGCCACCCTTCATACATATCAGAAGGACTTTATTCATTAAACATCGTGCAATCACTACGTACATGAACAAAGCACATAAAGAAGAAATATGAAACCTTTGGTCAGCAAGGACAGGTAATTTTATACCAGAGTGACTGTGGAGTCAGCACCTCGTTTGAGCCGAACCACTGCCGCCTGTTCATACAAATTCGATTATCATGTTTTCAGTACCTCTGACAGTCTGTGCCATTGCTACCTGTCAATATAAATATGTTGCCAGCACATCCTACAAGCTGGAGTTCTACCTGAACGACTTCATGGACAAGGACAAGCTCCTGGAGCGCATCCTGAAGATCAAGTCCGAGGGGGGCAACACCGCCACGGGGGACGCACTCAACTTCGCCTCCAACGTCATGTTCACCCACAGGCACGGCATGCGTGACAACGTGGCCCACATCATGATCGTCCTCACCGACGGCGCCTCCCAGGAGCGAGTCAAGACCAGGGAGGCAGCTTGGTAGGTCGGCAGTGTGTCTAATTGGCAGCTTTGTAGTTGTGCAGTGAGTCTAATTGGCAGCTTGGTAGGTCGGCAGTGAGTCTAGCAGGCAGCTTGGTAGGTCGGCAGTGAGTCTAGCAGGCAGCTTGGTAGGTCGGCAGTGAGTCTAGCAGGCAGCTTGGTAGGTGGGCAGTGAGTCTAATTGGCAGCTTGGTAGGTGGGCAGTGAGTCTAGCAGGCAGCTTGGTAGGTCGGCAGTGAGTCTAATTGGCAGCTTAGTAGGTCGGCAGTGAGTCTATCAGGCAGCTTGGTAGGTCGGCAGTGAGTCTAGCAGGCAGTTTGGTAGGTCGGCAGTGAGTCTAGCAGGCAGTTTGGTAGGTCGGCAGTGAGTCTAATTGGCAGCTTGGTAGGTCGGCAGTGAATCTAGCAGGCAGTTTGGTAGGTCGGCAGTGAGTCTAGTAGGCAACTTAGTAGGTCGGCAGTGAGTCTAATTGGCAGCTTGGTACATTCACAGCGAGTCTGTCGGGCAGCTTGGTAGGTTGGTAGTGAGTCTGTCATGCAGCGTGGTACATTCACAGCGAGTCTGTCGGGCAGCTTGGTCCATTCACAGTGAGTCTGTCGGGCAGCTTGGTAGGTTGGCAATTAGTCACCCAAGCCGCCTGATAGGTAGCTAAAATTCTAGCAGGCAGCTTGGGAAGTTTGCAGTGAGTCTTGCAGACAGATGGGTAAGTTAGCTTTAATTCGAATAGGCAATTTGGTAGGTAAGAAAAAGTCTAGCAGGTAACCTGGTGGGCTAGATGGGAAGCTGACAGTCAAGCGTCCAGCCTGGTAGATTGGCAGTGAGTCTACCAAGCAGTTTGGTAGGTTGTCTGTGAGTCTAGCAGGCAGTTTGGCAGGTTGATTATACAGTCTAGCAGTCAGCTTTGTAAGTTGGTAAAGAGTCTAACCAGCAGTTTGGTAGGTTGGCAATGAGTCTAGGAGGCAGTATGGTATGTTGGTAAAAGTGTAGCAGGCAGTCTGGTATGTTGGTAACAGTCTAGCATGTAGTCTGGTATGTTAAATGAGGGGCTGGTAGTCTAGCAGACAGCCTGGTAGAATAGCAATGAGTTTAGCAGGTAGTCTGGTATGTTGGATGAGACGCTGACAGTCTGGCGGACAGCCTCGTAGAATAGCAGTGAGTTTAGTTGGCAGTCTAGCGGACAGCCTGGTACAATAGCAGTGAGTTTAGTTGGCAGTCTTGCGGACTGCCTGGTAGAATAGCAGTGAGTTTAGTTGGCAGTCTTGCGGACAGCCTGGTACAATAGCAGTGAGTTTAGTTGGCAGTCTAGCGGACAGCCTGGTACAATAGCAGTAAGTCTAGCTGGCAGCCTGGAAGTTGGCAGTGAGTGATAGGCAGGCTGATAAGTTAGCGGACATTCCAGCAGGCAGATTAGTAGTGAGATTAGCAGGCAATCTGGTAGATTGGCAGTGAGTTTAGCTGGCAGCTTGATACACTGGAAGAGATTCAGGCAGGTAGGCCAGCAGGATGACTGTCAAATCGACGATCAAACAGTAGTTTGGCGAGAAGTAAATATCATACGCGAACTGCGACTGCGAAGACACATTTCCATCTAAGCATCCCGCCATACACACCATAGGAGTTTTCGGGTGAATCATACCAACAACAGCAAAAAAAAGCCTCGCTGCAAAATGAAAGTTTCCGGTTTAAAATAAAAGGGGCAACTCATACATTTATCTGCACATTAGGTTCGAATAAACGGCAAGAATATCGTTGTGGGAAAAACTACATTTATATTGTCATGGGGGGAAGAAGTTACACAAGAACTGTTTTTCTGTCAACATGGAGGGGGTCGTCTCTGTTGTCCGCGTTCACCCCTAACAGCAGGGCCCCATTTCCCTGGTCTTTGCAGGAAGGCCAAAAGCATGGGCATCGACATCTTCGCCATCGGCGTGGGCGACAGGTTCGACGACCAGGAGCTCAGCGACATCTCCAGTGATCCTGACTCCGAGTTCAAGTTCAAGGTCACCAGTTTTGGCGGCCTGGACCACATCAAGGAGAAACTGGCTCTCCAGACTTGCCGAAGTGAGCAATAATATCGTAGCACGACCTCATGTCGTGCACATATTCACTGCAGTCTTCTGGCTTGCTTGCTTGCTTGAGTGGTTTGACCTTGACCCGTCATTCCTGATAGTGGCCTGAGAAGACGTGACACTAGCTACTGTGGATCCTCAAGGATAACTATGTGGTCTGGTTCTTCACGACCTAATCTTTGGCGCATATTGACCTCACCAAGGGTACTTTTTGGAGGATGTATCATTTGACGATGATGACATTGTATTCGACCCTATGATGAATTTTGACCTCAAATGATCTAGGTCGCCATTTTGAATGAGTCAATAAGACCAGACATTGGACTGCAGAAAAAGACCTCGACTAATTGCCTTTGACCTTTGTCATACTGGCTCATTTGACCTTGACCTGTCTTGATTGGTCACCTCGACCTTTGAAGTAGCGTGGTATGCCATGCAATGATTATTTTATATATTTTATTAGGTCTGGCCTGTCTGAAAGTAAAACGCTACTGTTCAACTCCAACTGGTGAAGTTTTTGAATACTATCAGCAATACAGAGAAGTCATAGATTAATTTCAGGTGTCAGTTAATGGTAATGGCTTAATGTTTCTAGATTTTAATCAGCATTGTGTCAAATAGACCTTGTTTGCTCAACTCGTTGAAGTAATGACAGCTTTCTTTTGCAACTGTGGAGTTGCAATCCATAGTGTGGCAAGTACAGTCTTGTTCGTGTTGGTGTCTACTTGTGTGCGTCATCTGTTTGGCAATCACATCAGAGCCTTTAGAAGGAAATGTGCAAGATTGAAACCAACACATTCTAAGAATCCCATTCGCAGAACATTGGAATAAAAAAACAACAAGAATGCTCGGATTTACTTTTCGAAAATGCTTGCTTCTAGGCTGCATCTGCATAAAATTACGATGAAATGTGCAAATTCTAATAGAAATCTGCACAAGCTAGAATACTTCAGTTTTTGTTCCAAATTAATCAGTCATATGCTGATCACTGCCTTTCCCACTCTTTTGTAAGTCATCGATGATAATATAAATAATGATGTCAGTAACGATAAAAATTAATATGCATATCCCATGACTTTGACGATCTTGTGTACACAAGAAATAGGTAAACGTTTCTGTTGTAGGCTGTTTTGAACGTAGTCCATAAAATGTCTTCTGCAGCTACACAGCCCCCCACTACCACAACGACCCTTCCTCCCACCACAACCACCGTTGCCACCACCACCACTCCTACCACCACCACAACAGAGTGTAAGTATGGCGGAAGAGAAAGGGTAAGGAGCTAATTTCAATGAATCTTACGTACGTTGACTTCCGAGGTAGTATTCCTAATCCTTCTGGAAAACGTTTGCACGGGATGCAAAGAAACGTGCTAGAACAATCTCTCTATTATTAATTCTTTATCTTCAACCTCTTAGATATGCATGAAATTACCGGATAGAATCCATAGGCTGTACATACTTTGCTACCAGAAATTATTCAGACGCTATAGTCTATGTACCGGTACATATACATGTACATGCATTTATATACTACTGTCACGTAACTTTATTCCCAGCTGCTCTGCTATAAGGTGCTGTATCACCCAGTTTCTAAGGAGGTGTTTTCGTTCTCTTCTCAATTATAG
>JAWQFJ010000092.1:52500-69068 GCA_034096865.1 Theodoxus fluviatilis
TCTAGGTGCTGCAAGATGTTCTTCACCTTGCCTCGCTTCTCTCCATCCTCGTGACTTCTGAAGTAACTCAGCAGGGCGGGATACTGTTCTAGCATCCTAGTCACCACTCTCTCCAAACTCAGCCACCTAGTGGGGCAGTGCTTCAAGATGATCTTGTCTTCGACTTCAGTGAAGAGTTGAAACTTCTTGTAGTAGTTTCTGCGCTTGGAACTGCACACACACACACACACACACACACACACACACACACACACACACACACACACACACACACACACACACACACACACAAAAAGAACAGATTATACAGTGGCAGTCTACAGCAACTACATTTGAGAGATCAGCCGGCTGACGCTCTTCTCTCCTAAGACGGCAGCCAATGGACCTTATTCACGCGACCCGCCATTTTGGTTTTAAAACGAGGCAGATAACGCGAACATGTCGACATGGCTGACACGTTGAAGACAACAGAGGGGTTAGCGCAGCTTCAACGACAAAATCCTTTCTGCAGTGGAGGTGACCGGCATTGTTAGATCAAAAACTATTCAAAAATAGTCACAATAGACTATCGTAACGTATAATTTCTGCACAAAACCCGCAGAAGATAAGTAAACAAACCACACCGTACATACCTAGCAGACGAACACGATCGAACCATAGCCACTACCCCAGCAGACGATCGAGCTAGTGTGATATAATGTTTCCTGTAAAGCTCGAATGCGTGGCAGCAGATAACTGTTTAGTTCTGGCTTGAATTGACAATTTTGTTTCCCTGGTCAGGCGAGGACAGAAAATTCACGATCATCCAGTCGATGAGTGCACGATCAACTTAAGTTAATTGCCGCATTTGGCGTAATGTAACAAATAAGATGATGACAAGAAAATGGCATTAAAGCACAAAACAAAGTTTTATGACAACCAAAATCACCGATTACATTAATAAATCACCGATTACATTAACAACTGACCATTTTTACACTTACAACTATGTGCTCAAACCGTACAAAGCAAACAAAACACACTGCGGGGAGTGTCCCGGACAGGCATCAACACTTAAGTGCACGAGTGATCATTTCGCTTTGCTCTCATTTGTTTCATCTGCTCCGACATGGTAAGCTGGCTATGCCAAGAAACCAACATCTAAATCAGAGTTAGTTGACAAAGTGACAAAGTTACGCATCACAAAACAAAATTTAAATGTATAGACCAAAGCTGATCAGCTTCGCCCGTGATCACACGCTGACCTCATGACAATTAAGCTGGCCAATGAGAGGCAAGGAACGAAACGGCCGTCTCTTTCCGTGGTTTTCATTGGTTCGAACACTAGAGTTCTAAGCGAAATAACTTTTGTCACTGTGTACCAACCTTTGATGGCATCGTAGTCGATAAACACTTCAATCCACTTCTCATAGCCTTTGTCACTTTGTCTTCTTGCTATTTTTCTGCCTTCCTTCGTAACTCAACCATAATAAATAACAATGGAGAATGCACAACTGAGACTGCCAAGGAGAATCTTCTGCAAACACATGTTGTGATGCGTAATATCATTGAAAATTCAAGCTCTAAACCTAATATCAGTTAGCACGCAAAAAAAAATCACATCTAAGTAAACCAGATAGCCTAGTACTGCTGCCACTCATTCGAGCTTTACATGAAACATTATATCACACTAGCTCGATTGTCTGCAGGCGTTCGATCGTGTTCGTCTGCTAGGGACGTACGGTGTGGTTTGTTTACTTATCTTCTGCTGGTATTGTGAAGAAATTATACGTTACGATAGTCTATTGTGACTATTTTTGAATAGTTTTTTATCTAACAATGCCGATCACCTCCACTGCAGAAAGGATTTTGTCGTTGAAGCTGCGCTAACCCCTCTGTTGTCTTCAACGTGTCAGCCATGTCGACATGTTCGCGTTATCTGCCTCGTTTTAAAACTAACATGGCCGCCGCGTGAATAAGGTCTATAAACGTCGTTTAGCTTAAGATTACACCCGAATCACGCGGACCGTTAAGGTGCATGGCGTACAGTACCGCCGAACAAGACGTTTGCCACAAAACGCAGATTCATAAACGCGGCCGGATCTTAGCATAACTCCCCGGGCGTGCGAAGTCAGACGGAGTGGAGAATGCGGTCTCGTTCTCGTTCAAATGCCGAGATTTCCAATTCAGCGTTACTTGTAATGTACATGTATGCCGTCAGCCGGCTGACGCTCTTCTCTCCTAAGCCGCTTCCCTTTTCACAGGCGTTTCGAAGACGCCATTATTGCGCTTTGAATCTCTTTGTTGTGGCACACTACGCATGCGCGAGAAGCGACTTACCGCGAGGCTTGTACACTTTCACACAGTCCTCAGACGAACCTTTAAAAAAGTCAGTCCGACAAAAACGCAAAATTACGTGAGGTTTTCGTCTCACGCCGTGAGACTTGAAAATCACTGAAATTGCGTGAGACTCACGCAAAATACGTGAGACTTGACACCTATGCAGAAGCCGACCGCTCTTTACAAAGTAAATACAAAGTCAAGAAATTCCATACACATGTTTATTTCAGACAGCAGGCATTCAGTGTGTAATATAGGTGGGCTGTTTCGTTGAGTCTGTTCTCACGATGCTTCAGAGATGAAAGAGAGAGAGAGAGAGAGAGAGAGAGAGAGAGAGACTGAGACAGAGACAGACATACACAGATAGACAGAGAGAGAGAGAGAGAGAAGAGTGAGAGAGAGGGAGAGAGAGAAGAGGGAGAGAGAGGGAGAGAGAGGGAGAGAGAGAAAGAGAGAGAGAAGAGTGAGAGAGACAGAGGAAGAGACAGACAGAGAGTCAGACAAAGAGAGAGAGAGAGAGAAAGAGAAAGAGAAGAGTGAGAGAGACAGAGAGAGATGGAGAGAAAGAGAGACAAAGAGAAAGAGAGGGAGGGAGAGAGATAGAGAGATAGAAAGAAAGAGAGGGAGAGAGAGATATATTTTCTTAAGAATCTTTCTTCCCTGTCTGTCATTGAAGCTTTCACTCACTTTGTGTGCTGTAATGGTACGTCCAACGACCAGGTAGTCCAATGCTACAGTGAAGAAGCTTACTTCTTAATACAACCCTGTTGTTCACCACCTTCTATGTATTCCAGCAATCAGGCGGACAGATCAACAAAGTCCAGAATGAAAAAATACTTGATTTATTCAGTAAAGAGCAGACAACGACGCATTGATTATCACAAATCCATAACGCGCCCTTAACGAGACAATGGGAATGGTAAGCGAGACAACACCAAACGACAGACATGTAGTTTCAGTCATGTCACAATCCAGCTTACAATCCGTGTGCAATGGCGGTGGGATATTTAGATCAGTAGGCCTACGCCGCTGCTTCAATGTAAACACACACATACATCACCGTTTCCGATATTGCACAAAGACTTCAAAACCACAATGCAAACTTTGAAGATATATGAAAAGTTTGTATCAAATTGCATAAATACAAATACTAGAACATTACACTCATGGTTTTCATGTATATATTAATTGTACATATGAAATAACAAATATATATTTTTGATCTCGCTTTGTTTTTGCATACAATTCGATACGAAACGAAACGGCGACAGTCAGGAATTGATTGCGAACAAAGTAATCACGCACGCACGCAAATCTGTCATTCTCTCAGTCCAGCTTTTGTGATTCAAGGTCAGTTCGTTCGAACAAAACCGACCACATCATGCGACTCATGATCAGTTCATTCGAGCGAGACCGATTACATTAATTACCACGGCATAGACAGCAAATGAGTACCAGCCTCGCAGCCGTCATCACAGTGGGAACGGGGAAGGCGTCATGGAGGACGTTAGAAGCCTGCCCGAATGGCGATTGTCAAGTCAATCAGTAGGAGTCCTGTTCCAGCAGGCGTGCATCATGCAGTCGAGCTCTCTCCACTGTACTCGCGGCAGTTCGGGACGAAGCCATCTTCCCCATGGCAGAGATCGATCACAGACGGATTGGCGTGAGGGGTTCCAGACACAAGGTTTGAGACATGTCCCAGTGCCAGACTGGAGCAGGAGACTCGGGTCTGAATCTTGAGAACTTGCTTATCATCAGACCAGATCTACGCGGGCAGGTCAGGAAGGGAAATTCGGGAGGTTTCTCCAGCTGCAGCAGAAAGGAATATCATTGATGATCATAACGTTCATATTTAGGAAATTCGAAAACAGTATGCGTGTGTGTAATTTTGTGTGTGTGTGTGTGTGTGTGTGTGTGTGTGTGTGTGTGTGTGTGTGTGTGTGTGTGTGTGTTGTAAGAAATCTCCTAAATGCATTCGATTCATCTGAAAATACCTGACAGTTTTTCTTTTGCTGAAATTTGTGAAAAAATAACTTAAATGGTGCTCTTAGGGAAGATGGGACAGCGCCCAGTTTGTTGTTTACTTTCTATTACTTTCTCTTCTTTTTATCTTTTTCCCCCACGATGGAAAAAAAGGCTCTGCAGAAAACAAGGATCGGTCTGGTTACCGTAACAACAACATTTTTTTCTCTTACTTAAAATAGGATTTTCTTATCTCCCAGCTACGTCTTGTGACCTTTTAGTGTCAGAAGACTCCCGACCTCCACACATACTGAGTACATGTACATGCACTCATGAGCAAGTGCTGCACTCACCACGACAGATGGCTGCCAGGATCTTGCTGGTGACTGCGGGCAGGCTGTCGAAGGTGTCCACCTCCAGCAGCACGGTGCTGGGGGCCAGGAGGCGCCTGTCCTGCCACGCCAGCTGGCCCACGGTGACCACCACCACCTCGGACCCCCGCTCCCTGGCCATCCAGCCCTGCTTGGCCACGGTCGCCATGTTGGCGGTGGTCTCCACCACCAGCAACGTCACGGCCAGCCTGGAGGATGTGGTCTGCAGTGACGTCACCTGCATCTCCAGCAGCGCCTCTACCGGCATATAGGGCCGTGCCAGGGTCGACAACTGCTGCCTGCAATAACCGAAAATCAGGTCTTCAGCAAGGGGAGATAATCCAAGGGATTGAAGTTATTGGCATTTGTTAAAACCCCTCCATTACCGACGTTGTGGAGTTACTGCAATAGCGTTTCAGAGAACGTTGAAGAGACACAAGGAGAAACTCGCAGGAATATCATATGGCAACCGGCACTGCCATGGTGTAAGGTTAAAAAAAATCAGGCATACGTTGGTTGAACGTACGATGCTTGTTACGCAATTTCCCATCTGATTCAGTTGTAACAAGCAGTAAGCAGTCATGTCTTAATGTGCAAGCCATTAGACTAACGAGGGTAGTTACAAGTACCAAAATAAGCGATATCGCTGAATGGACTTTGATGAACTGCAGTTTACGTCTCGTGTCTGTCTCAAACCTGCATCGATGTTCTTCCTATAACAGTAATGTCCCGCTGTAACACCTCCCCAAACATGGGTGCGGACCTACCTGAAGACCTGGGGGGTGAGGGGGCCCATGGAGGGGTGGGGGAAGCACTCCTGGGGAACCAGGGACAGACGCAGGGGCAGTTGCCTCTGGCTGATGGAGATCGCCAGACGGTCCAGGGCGGTCACAACCAGCTGTCGGTGGGCAGGGGCCAAGGACAGCGCCTGGTAGACCACTGTGACGTCACTTGGGAGAATGGTGCATTTGCCTGTTGCGAAAACAATGCGTTGCCATGGTTACCGTAAGCGCGTAACATCAGAAGATAAGGCATTCATGATACCGACACAATTTTTCTTTAAGGTTCAAGTAACAGCACCATGAGCTACAGAGTTCTTCGTAACAAAAGAAATCACAAGGGCAGAAGAAAGCATTAAACAAGAAGGTTTTTCAAATATTTGCAAGCTAGGAAAAAAACACCACACACCTGTCCTTCTTCAAGTTGTAGTATATCCGTTATTACAGGCTCCATCACAGATCAGGGCTTTATATTTCTAACAAAATTAATTAATAAGACTTAAGTGGAAAAAGTTAATAACGATGGTAAAAACAATGAACAGTTAACGACAAGACCAGTAAGTCTCTAGCCAGGCACTGTTACACTGAGAGCGGTCGCTCTTACCTGCTTCGTCTTTCTGCAGATCGACAGCTTTGTCCGCCGTGCAGAGGGCGTTGGCCAGGGTGCGCTGAATGGAGGACAGGCTGTAGAAATCCTCCACGTGGAACAGGAAGTGCACGTCGGGGTCGCTGGCGATGTTGGACAGCTCCACGGGGTCCGTGCTGGGGCCCACACCCACGGCGAAGACCGTGGCGTTTCCTGCCTGCAGAAGACGAGCCTCACTCTCCGTCTCCCAGGTGCGCTGCGACATGCCGTCCGTCACCACCACCACCACTTGCGGCACGCCAGGCCTTACCACCCCAGGAGCCAGCGCCTTCTCGCGCACGTAGCGCAGCGCTCCAGCTGTGTTGGTGCCGCCAGTAAGGTAAGCCACGTTCTCAGGGGCGACTGCCGCCAGAACGTCCTCCTTGGTCTCGTGCTCCGCCAGCCCGAACTCGGCCTCGTGGTTGTCCGAGAAGGTGACCAGACCCACCCTGGTTCTGGTAGGGGCGATGTCCAGTTGCTTGACCACGGCCGCGACGAAGCCCAGGACCTGCTCCTGGAAGTGCTTGATATAGACGGAGCTTGAGCTGTCCAGGACGAAGACCAGCTCAGCCTGCTTGCCCACGCACTCTGCAACAGGACCAGTTCCAGATATCAGACCTTGGGTTGAGAAGAATTGATCAAGCCGCCCAGTGAGTCAAGTGTGACGCGGTTGGAGACCCAGCTTTGAATGATAAGTCGCTCTATAAAACCACGCCTTCAGCTTTCAGGTGTAAAGCGCTTAGAGACACAGACTTGGGTGACAGGTCGCTTAGGAAAACGACACCGTTACTTTTACCGTTCAGTTAAGGCGAGAGGTGTAGGGTGAGACAATGTTACACCAGAGGAAGATTCAGAACAAGTGGAGAGAGAGAGAGAGAGAGAGAGAGAGAGAGAGAGAGAGAGAGAGAGAGAGAGAGAGAGAGAGAGAGAGAGAGAGAGAGAGAGAGAGAGAGAGAGAGAGAGAGAGAGAGAGAGAGAAAGAGAGAGACGTACCTTCGACATCTGGAGAGTCTTTCTGAGGCGAACTGTCAACCACTGGATATGTAGTAGACACCAATCGGATCGGGGTCATCGGGGTGGTGGTGGTGGTGGTAGATGTGGTTCTAGGGGTGGTGGTTGGAGTGGTGGTAGGAGTAGTAGTAGGCCTAGAGGTGGTAGTAGTGGTGGTGGTCGTTTTTGGGGTTGTTTTGGGGGTGGGAGTGGTTTTGGGAGTGGTGGTGGGTTTGGGAGTGGTGGTGGTTTTGAGAGTGGTGGTGGTTTTGAGAGTGGTGGTGGTGGTTGGGGTGGTGGTGGTGGTTTTGGTGGTGGTGGTGGTTTTGGGGGTGGTGGTGGTAGTGGTAGAGGTTTTCGGGGTGACAGTGGTCTCAACCGCTGCAACATAAAGGGGGAAAATCATTCAGATAGGCTGTGACGAGTTTCGAAAAGACAAAAACTAAAAGACGTACAAACATCGGCAAAGTAGTTTTTATTTGCAAAGAGGAGTAGTTGATGGCATTATGACACAACATTTTGGACGTGCTACTTAAGCGTAAAAATCGATATTTAGAAAGAAAATAATTTTGGAAGTGATTAAAAAAAGACAGACAAAAAGCCTTTTAACAGAAACCACTGGCGAAGATAAGGACCGCATCAACAATGAAACGAGTTTGTCGTCAATGAAACAAACTGAAAGACATTATTTAAGACAGTTCCCAAAACCAGATACGCCATATAGTCCGTCAGTCACTCAGTCAGCAAGCCAGCCAGCCAGCCAGCCAATCAGTCAGTCAGTCAGTCAGTCAGTCAGTCAGTCAGTCAGTCAGACAGTCAGTCAGTAGGTCAGTCAAAGTCATTTTCCTCACCTTGGCAAGTCTTTTTGGACAGCATGTGCTTGATGCTGTTCAATGCGTTGAAGCTGGACACCTGGAAGACGTGGTCCTGGGCTGGAGAGCTGGCGATGGTGTTCAGCTCCCTGAAGTCGGCAGAGCTGCCCACACCGATGGCAAAGACGGTGAGGCCCGCATCGTGGGCCTGGGCCGCCGCCCTGGCGGTCTTGGCCGGCTCGTTGGACTCTCCGTCCGTCAGCACCACCATCACGTGACTGACCGTGGGCCTGGCGCCCTGGGCGGGGGTGAACATCTCCTGCGTGGCGTAGGTAATAGCGGCAGCGGTGTTGGTGTTGCCGCGGTGGAACACCAGGCGATCGATGGCGGTGGTCAGCTCTCGGTGGGAAAGGTGCTGGCCCAGAGAGAACTGCAGGTGGAAGCTGTCGCTGAAAGTGACGACGCCCACGCGGGCCTGCCAGGGCTCGGGGCCCACGTCGAATCCCGAGACGATGTCCTTGATGAAGGGCAGGATGCTGATGTTGTAGTGGCCAGGCCAGATGCTGCTGGACGAGTCCAGCACGAAGACCAGGTCCACCGGACTGCCACGGCACACCGTGGTGACAGCTAAGGGAAACACAGAACAGGGACGTGTGGGCAGGGTACGGGATGGAGCAGTGAGACAGAACTAGACAAGGAGTGTATATGATTTTGAGTGCGCGGGAAGGACGCAGGGAGGGGTATTGGGTCGGGATGGGATTTTGCAGTAAGGAAGGATAAGCGTTGCCGAGCCCAAATGACTCTGGAGAGAGGTCGAACTCTTGGAAATGAATCCGTCTATTCTCAGTTGAAACTGGGCGTCAGACGGACAGATCCAGAAAATAACACAATTCTGAAATGATCATTTTGCACCCCTGTTTTTAAAGGACTGTGATGGAGTTCAGTGAAAGGGAGTTTAACGTTTCTCATTAACTGGAAAGGAATGAACATTTTCACCATCCGCTGATGATCGCGGTCAGCGCACTTTCGGAACATGGTATGGTTAATCTCTTAATCCTTGCCCTGGAAGATGTAATAATTTGATTCATTCATTTCCTTAGTCCCATTGAGTGATTGATTTTGCAAACTTCTACTGACATACACCGATGTTGTCCCAGTTACAACATCTACTTCACTCATTACTGATCATGTCCGCTGCTTCCTCTTCAATGGAAAGTTTTTCAAACTGTTTATTTTGCAAGATGAACCAGCACTGCAGTTGCTCTCAATACACCCATGCCAACTCTAAGACAAAATGGAAACTTACCAGATTCTGCGCCGACAGCCAACAGCACCTGAAACATCCAAGCACAGATTTTATTATAATTTACTAGTCATTGGAACTCTGCTCAACCCACACACCACTTACTTTAAATGTACAAAGTTCTTCGAAAATATCTCTTCCGTTTTTCAGAGAAAATTAGGACAAATCACAGTTCCAGCTCCTGAGTAGAAGACAGGGGTCAACTATAATTTAAGACACCACCGCATAATGCTAAAACAATATTTCTCTTACTTAATATGCATCCGTATTACTCTTAAAGAAGGCAGTTTATGCATGGACCGTATTGTAATCGGAGCTGTTGCTGTTGAGATGAAACATGCAACATCATGCCTTGCTGACTTACCAGAAGTGCTGTGGACAGAGTCGCTGAAGAAACCATCTTGTTCAGTTGCTACAGCTGGTGCTGGCTTTGGAGACGACAGGAGGTTGTCACGGCTGTTTGTCAAGAAGAGCTTTCTCGAGACGAGTCTGAGACAACTGTCAGTGGTGGAGAGGACGCGGTATTTATGTGTCTTGTTCTCAATACCTGATGACGTGCATGCCGTGTCCCACGCAGGCATCCCCTTCACCACCACCTACGCACTCACCGGAAACCGCGAGTAAGCTTGCCGTATATGGGCTGGCTGCCAGTCACATGACCTCAGTCAGCCAATGACGCGACTTCAGTGGTGCGTAGATTGAGGAAGTCACCCTTAGTACGTCTCAAGTGGTCCGAGCCTGTCGTCAATGGAACAGTGACGTTGGACACAGGACCTTTGTGTCTCGAGCTCCCCCGCGTTGTTTCCGTTCCTTCGCAGGCGATGGTGGGATGAGGCGTAGAGAGCCGGCACATAAAGCTTTGGTTTCTTCTGGAAGCTCCAAAATCCTGGGAATGCGGACAAGCCCACACGGCTAGTCTGAGACGCATCGGTCTCACTGTCTGTCCCTCTGTCCCACAGCATAACCCTTGACCTCAATGCGACCCTGACCTACTGATGCCATCCCACACAGGACCGATGTCGCATTCGTACATGTGTCTTGACCTGGTAACCTCGTTTCGAAACGTAAGGGAAGAGGTGTGGCTTAGAGGAGCTGTGAATAACAACCGACTGTTTCAGTGTTTGATGCTTCGCATGTATGGCTGCATGAGAAAACAAGGCTGAATTCGGAAAAAGGACAAATTGAAAAGTTTTAACCACAATGTTATTTATGTATTCATGCATAATCCAGGAAAAAGCATGTTCATAGATAACATCTTTTATCTCTCCAGGTTTACTGGAGGTCCTCACAGCTTCATCTCTCCAGGTTTACTGGAGGTCCTCACAGCTTTATTCTAACAGAAACGTAAACTCCAAGAGAGCTAATACATAACAGTGCGTTGATGACTTTTCTTGGCGTTTGCTCAAAAACTGCTTTGCCGACTTAGCCTTGTTTCTCTTGCACGGGCAGATATTTCGGGTGTATCTGATAATGTATTCACTGTGCAAAACACTTCTTACTGTGCGACGTTGCTGAAGAGGAAAGGTCTAGGATTCATTTCGTCATTGATTGACTAGGAAAGGTCCCACAGACCCAGTGTTTACTGCCATCTCTATGCATGACAGTCATGCTTTCCAGGATTCTTGCACAATCTAATTAGTTCCCCTCTCTCTCTCTCTCTCTCTCTCTCTCTCTCTCTCTCTCTCTCTCACTCTCTTTCTCTCTCTCTCTCACTCTCTCTCTCTCTCTCTCTCTCTCTCTCTCTCTGTATGTATATGTGTGTGTGTGTGTGTGTGTGTGTGTGTGGATTTATGTATGTCTGTGCGTATGTGTATGTGTGTGTATTACGTATGTGTGTGTATGTGTATGTATATGTGTGCGTATATGAAGAATACGTAAATGCATGAAATCAATAGCGACTCTTTTTCCAGTTTGTTCCAGCCATATTCCGTGTAGCGTCTGCGGGAACAGAGATTTGCACAGTCAAGTATCGTCATGTTCCGCCACTTAAGTGCCAGATTTGGAAACGAAGCCAGAAATCCCGTAAAATAGTTCCTGCTTTCAGTCAGTGGCACTGTTCAGTGCCTGCTCCAGACGCGCTAGTTGTATCCTGGTGTAGTTCTAGTGGTTCTGTCTCCACTAATGGCAGTCAAGGAGTTCGTGGGATGATTGAATTCCTCACGTATGCAACAAGGAAGTGCAGAAAAGGGAAAGTGGGCTGTACCCGGAATTAAGGATCATTTCGTACCGACATGGAAGCAAAGTACTAATGCAGGCATGGCAAACCGTATAAGCAAAATGATTCACTCATCCACACACAAACTTGCCACAGCTACCTCTATAGTCACTACTACCACCACCACCACAACTACCACCACTCCACCACAACTACCACCACCCCCACCACAACTACCACCACGACCACTACAACTTCCCCCCCCCCCCCTCCCCCACCACAACTACCACCACCACCATCACTACTACCATCGCTATCTTCAAAAGCATAACTACTGTCATTATCAGTATTTGTCATCATCACCATCACCGTCACCACCATCACTACCATCAATACCACGACCTCTGCTAGTATCATCAGTACAACTACCACCACCACCACGACCATTATTACTACCCCCACTGTCACCACAACCACCACCGCCATCACCAGTACCATCACTACCACGACTTCACTACCACCACCACTACCATTATCACTACCACGACTGTCAGCACCACCATTACCACCACCACCACCACGACAACCATCACCATCATCACTACCACGACCTCTGCTATCATCACCAGTACAACTACCACCACCACTATCATTATCATCACCACCACCACCACCACCACTAGCATCACCTCCACACTCATCACTACCACGACCTCTGCTACTATAACCACCACAGCTACCACCACCACGATGATTATCACCCCCACCAGCACTGTCATCACCACTGCCACCACCGCCACCACCACCACCATCACCACCACTATCACCACCACAACCACCACCATCACCGCCGCCACCACCACCATCACCACCATCACCACCACCACCACTGGCTGCGCTCGATTTAACCGCCGGAATCCGCTGGCGGCGGTCTGCCGCCACGTGACCGGCTGTTAGCCGTCACGTGACAGGCGAATCGACAGCTTTCGTGCCAATCGAGCGCTTTCGGCTGATCAACATGGCGGCACAATTGTGGTGTTTGCAAGTTACTATAGACAGCGGTAGCGATGATGACTAAATGTGCTGTCTTCTTGGTTCATGGTAAGGTTTGAGGTTATTGTGTAAATTGAACATTTTCATTACCACTACCTATGCCCTGATAAGTGACTCCTGAGCTTACTGCAGTCAAAGACCCTATAATTATACACTAAGACGGCGCACTCGAGCGATTTTCCTTTACGCAAAGGGAGGTCAGAATGTAGAGTTACGTCCCTTTGCGAGAGAATTGTCAATTCGAACTTAATGCAAGATTTCTCACCGTCAACGACACATCGTGCACACAATAAAGGAAAAATCGTAATCTACTTCAATTGTCCAGCGGAGATTGCAGCGAGGTGACAAATTAAGGCACACATGAGTCAGCGGAGAACGAATTATCGAATATTTTCAGTGTCGAAGCGTCACAAATCATAAACCCTAGTCTGGTCGTCGCCATCTTGGATCTTCGTTCGCCTTAGAAAACCTGAGGGCGGACCCGGCGGTTTGCCGGGTGATCCGCCGGTCATGTGACCTGAAGAAATCGAGCGCAACAAAAAACCCGCCGGTGCCCCGTCTCGCCCGCCGGCGGATTCAGGCGGACAAATCGAGCGCAGCCACTGTCACCACCACCACCATCAGCAACTATCACAGCCATCGTCACTTGAACTGCACACACATGGCTGATTCTTTTCCCCGACTCTGAATTTGTAATTACACCTGTTGCATACCACTCCGTGCGTTTGTGTGTATGTCTAAGTCTGTGCGTATATATATATATATATATATATATACTAGCCGCTTCGCGGCCAGGCACTGCGCAAAGCGCCAAAGCCACATAAGGCGCTTCGCGCCCATTTACTCATCTTACTCACCTATATACTCCTGTGTCTCAGGCGGCTTCGCCGCCTTCGACACAGTCGTCCAGGGCTTAAAAGTTTCAAATTCTTTAGCCGCCATTTTGTTTTTCTCATTACGTAACCATGATAACCAAAAATTTGTTCACAGATCTTCATCATTTGACTTTACCTACCCACACACCAAATTTCGGTCAAATCGGAGCACTTTGAGTTTTCGGCGGCCATCTTGTTTGTGCCCACTTCCGGTTACCATGGCAACACCATTTTTTTAACCCCACCATGACCTGACCCCGGCGCACACCTAACCCCATACCAAGTTTTAAGTCGATGGGAATAAAACTGTGGAAACGTATAAGTGTCACACACATACAATCACACACACAAACACATACACACACACACACACACACACACACACACACACACATCTCAATTGTATATATATATACTAGCCACTTCGCGGCCAGGCGCTGTGCAAAGCGTCAAAGCCACATACAAAGCCAAATTCTTCAGCCGCCATTTTGTTTTTATCATTACGTAACCATTATAACCCCCAAAAAATCGTTCACAGATCTTCATCATTTGACTTTACCTACCCACACACCAAATTTCGGTCAAATCTTTGAGTTTTCGGCGGCCATCTTGTTTGTGCTCACTTCCGGTTACCATGGCAACACCATTTTTTAATCCCACCATGACCTGACCCCGGCCCACACCTAACCCCATACCAAGTTTTAAGTCGATGGGAACTCCTGTGTCTCAGGCGGCTTCGCCGCCTTCGACACAGTCGTCCAAATTCTTCAGACGCCATTTTGTTTTTCTTGTTACGTAACCATGATAACCAAAAAATTGTTCACAGATCTTCATCATCTGACCTTACCTACCCACACACCAAATTTCGGTCAAATCGGAGCACTTTGAGTTTTCGGCGGCCATCTTGTTTGTGCCCACTTCCGGTTACCATGGCGACACCATTTTTTTACCCCACCATGACCTGACCCCGAGGCACACCTAACCCCATACCAAGTTTTAAGTCGATGGGAACTCCTGTGTCTCAGGCGGCTTCGCCGCCTTCGACACAGTCGTCCAAATTCTTCAGCCGCCATCTTGTTTTTCTCGTCACGTAACCATGGTAACCAAACAATTTGTTCACAGATCTTCATCATTCGACTGTACCTACCCACACACCAAATTTCGGTCAAATCGGAGCACTTTGAGTTTTCGGCGGCCATCTTGTTTGTGCCCACTTCCGGTTACCATGGCAACTCCATTTTTTTAACCCCACCATGACCTGACCCCGGCCAACACCTAACCCCACACCAAGTTTCACCTACCCACACACCAAATTTCGGTCAAATCGGAGCACTTTGAGTTTTCGGCGGCCATCTTGTTTGTGCCCACTTCCGGTTACCATGGCAACACCATTTTTTTAACCCCACCATGACCTGACCCCGGCCCACACCTAACCCCATACCAAGTTTTAAGTCAATGGGAACTCCTGTGTCTCAGGCGGCTTCGCCGCCTTCGACACAGTCGTCCATTGTTTACTCTGCCGCCATTTTGTTTTTCTCGTGACGTAACCATGACAACCAAATTTTTTTTTTCACAGATCTTCATCATTCCACTGTACCTACTCACAAACCAAATTTCGGTCAAATCGGAGCACTTTGAGTTTTCGGCGGCCATCTTGTTTGTGCCCACTTCCGGTTACCATGGCGACACCATTTTTTAACCCCACGTTGACCTGACCCCGGTCCACACCTAACCCCATACCAAGTTTCAAGTCGATCGGAATAAAACTGTGGAAACGTATGAGTGTCACACAGACAGACAGACAGACAGACACACAGACACACACACACACAGCGAAAATATATATATAGAGTGTGTGTGTGTGTGTGTGTGTGTGTGTGTGTGTGTGTGTGTGTGTGTAAAACAGACTCCGTAAGGCACGTTTGCTCCTGCAGACATCTTCACTTTGTCACCAGTGTAAATAATAGAGGTAATGTCATGTGCTTGTAGTAGACAAGTTACACTTACTGACTGTAGCGTCCCCTCACGTGACTAATTCTGACGTCATCACACGAGATCCCTGTCTCCACAGGTTGCGACTTCACGGCAGGCGAGCTTGTCTTCTCTTTCGACGGCGCAGCATCCGGGCTCTACGGTTCGCGCCAGATCTCGCAGGTCATCGAGCAGGGGATTCGGGCCTTCTACCAGCAACCGGATGTGACGCTGGGTCTTGTCACGGGTGGATGCACACCCTTCGACGACATCCCCTCCAGCTCTCCCGGAGACTTCCGCCGGAAGCTGGTGGACGCTGCTGATGCGCAGGGGCCGCAACTGGTGCGCGCGCTGCAGAACCTCAGGCGGCAGTACTTCCGGAGCACGCCTCGAGGAGAGGGCGGACGCAAGGCCGTGATCTTTGTAGACAGCGTGGCTCTGGAGGAAAGGCCGCGTCTGGAGAAGGAAATCCGCAACCTGGAGTTCCAGCAGATCGACGTCAAGGTCGTGGCTGTGGGCCCCGTGGACGAGTCCCTCGTCATCAAGATGGCGGGCACCCCTGACGACGTCGTCAGGGTCACAGGTTACGATGCGCTTCCCGCAGCGGTTCCTGAAATCCTCCACCTCGTCTGTTGAGGACTGAATCCTTCACGCAGGTACATACGCATACGCACACACATATACACACATATATATACAACACACACACAAACACGCACACACTCAAACACACGTGCACACACACTCGCGCCCGCGCACAACAAACACACGCACGCACACACATACATGCACGCACACAAATACGCACACACGCAGACGCGTAAGCGCGTACACACACACACACACACACACACACACACACAAACACTCACACATACATTCACGCACGCATGCACACACACGCTCAAACACACGTGCACACTCACACACACGCCCCCACACAACATACACGCCCTTGCACAAACACATATACACACACAAATTCGCACACACGCAGACGCGTAAGCGCGTACAAATACACACACACACACGCACACACAATACACACACACATACGCACGCACACACACACACGCTCACACGCACACACACAACACACACACACACGCACACACAATACACACACAACACACACACACACGCACGCACGCACACACGCACCGCACGCACACTCACAATACACACACACGCACACACGCACACACGCACAATACACACACACACACACACATACACACACCCACACGCGCACACACACGCACATACACACACACACACACACACACACACACACACACACAAACATACACAAACACACACGTACACTAAGACTTAGAGAATTTATTGCAGAAG
>JAWQFJ010000093.1:0-2500 GCA_034096865.1 Theodoxus fluviatilis
AGAGCAATAAGAGCGATTGCCACCTACTTGTACCATGCACACAGACAGCGGGAAGACGCGGTGCATTCGGTGACAAGTAATTCATTTTTCTTAGAATGAAGAAACGCTTAGGATGTGCGAGAATACCTCTCTCGCCAATGCACTGATATCGGTGTTGATTTGTTCAATTGTAATGGGCCGCTGGCCTGCACAATAAACAAGTTCGTTCGTTCGTTCGTTCTCTCTCTCTCTCTGTATGTCTGTCTGTCTGTCTCTCTCTCTCTGTTTGTCTCTCTGTCTGTCTCTCTCTCTCTCTATCTCTCTCTCTGTCTGTCTGTCTGTCTGTCTCTCTCTCTCTGTTTGTCTCTCTGTCTGTCTCTCTCTCTCTCTCTATCTCTCTCTCTGTCTGTCTGTCTGTCTGTCTGTCTCTCTCTCTCTGTTTGTCTCTCTGTCTGTCTCTCTCTCTCTCTGTATGTCTGTCTGTCTGTCTCTCTCTCTCGCTCTCTCGCTCTCTCTCTCTCTGACTCTCTCTGTCTGTCTGTCTGTCTGTCTGTCTGTCTGTCTGTCTGTCTGTCTGTCTGTCTGTCTGTCTGTCTGTCTGTCTGTCTGTCTGTCTGGCTGTCTGTCTGTCTGTCTGTCTGTCTGTCTGCCTGCCTGCCTGCCTGTCTGCCTGTCTATATACGGAATATGCATCTCTTTCTCGCTCTCTCTCTATAACACACACACACACGCGCGCGCGCGCGCGCGCAATTAGCGCGCTCGAATGCATGCGCCGACCAAAAAAAAGCAACTCATTTGCAACCTGTCTCTGACGCCGGGGGAAATTGTATTTTGCAATGATTTGTGTTGTTGTTAACTGGCTTCACTTGACTTACACAACAAACGAACGTAGAAATATTGTTTTTGTCTTTTAAGAAATGTATCAGTCCCTTTAAATATCATTTTGTTTGAATGAAATACTCATTTTGAAGGAATAGGTGAAGTCGTCATGTGTGCTACATAGATGTGTCCAAAATCAAGTACACACACAGCCTGAACTCCCTGGCTGTAATTTCATAAGACTCTTCAAGATCGTGCAGTCTGTTTCTTCTCCAGAACTTGACAAGGTTACGGTCGATCCCCACACCTGGGAGCAGCTCTTCATGATCATGGAGGAGAAAAAACACCTGAAACCGAAGGATGTTGTCTTCCTGCAAATTCTTCTTTGGAACGTGAAAGAAAACAAGCTATTTCAACTGATCGTGGAAACGGCCGATGCTTGGGTCCGAAAGTTCAGACTGGAAATAGTGTTCCTGAGAACGGATCCTGACACGCAAGGTGAGAAACGAGTTATTGTGAGGTAAAGGGGCAGTTTAGCCATGTAGTTGCAATTGTTGACTGAAAAGGCCACATTAATCTTAACTACAACATACAACTATCGAGTGTCATTATTCATTTTCATACACAAGTTATTGCGATGTCGTCCTTCCTTCTTTGTTTTTCGTTGGTCATCATTTGAAAGAGCGATTTAAAACTGAACTTTGTTGGGCTTGTTTTTGTTGTAACCTATTGATCGTGAGTTGTCAGCGTGTTTTATGCTTGAAAACCTTTACGTCGAAATTTACTACATAGCTCTCTGGCTCACAAATCTACAGCTTTATAGGAGTGTACGTGTGACGGCCTGTCTTTTGATTAGCGTGACCTTCTCTACAAAAGTTACCCACGATAAAAGTAGTACATTTTCTTGGATTTTTAATACTTTTATAGGTAAATTAGCTTAAACTGAATATCATGTAGATTGTATGACATTATTTATCATTTGTTGAAGATTGTTTTTGGGAAAGCTTTCTGAGACGGACCACACTATTGGACTTGTCCGAGGAGAGGGGTGTGAGAAAACCAAGTTGGCGGGCCACACAAGCTGGCGGACCACAGCATCTGATTGGCTGCGATTTTAAGTTGTTTTTCTCCTGAATCTTAAGATTCTTTTGTCTGTGTGTGAATCATTGAGAATTCACTGCAGAATGACCGACCAAGACCTCTTGCCAATGAGATGATGTGGCCCGCCAGTTGTTGTGGATCACCAGCTTGGCTGTCATTCCCACACCCCTCTCGTCGGACGAGTCCACTTGTGTGGCCCCTCTCCGGAAGTTTTTCCTTTTTTTCCATTGAGCATTGAATAGCCCAGAGGTAAGTGTGCTACGTCGCTGATGACGTCATAAAGAAATGTTAAAAGTAATTGACGGTTGAAATAAAAAATAGCGAAAATGCGTAAGCTTCTCCATCAGATTTTAGGAACTGTTGTTCCATGGAGTGCCAGACTGCTAGATTGCGACGTACCGCCGTGCAATCGGAGGGCGCACCGATTGTTGGAACAGATGCACTGGTCGATGCTGTTATTCGAATTACTGATGGCATTCTGGGACGGTTGCATTGTCTGGCTGCCTTTCTTTTTGAGTGGTCATCTTTGAAAACTTATGAATGATTTTGAGGATGCACTGTCTGTGCTTTGAGGTATTGATGCAAATCAAAAGAATAATAG
>JAWQFJ010000093.1:7500-25000 GCA_034096865.1 Theodoxus fluviatilis
CTCTGGAAAGAGAGGCGGGAAACGCCATCCTGGCCAGGGAACTGACCTCCACCATCAGGCAGCTGCAGGTAGACGCCAGGTCTCAGAGTCAGGGCAGATGTCGCGTCTGCGTCCTGTGAGACCGCGTGGACCCTCGTCGTCTGGCTGACAAGCTGCTGGCTCGAGGCCTGATCCCCCGTGGCCTGTACGAAACCTGCGTGCCAAGACCCTGCCCACAGACGAGGCCTGGGAGAGAATCTTCATGTACGTGGGACACACTGAAAAGCTGATCCCAACCCTGAGTGAGAAATATCCAGCAGTCCACGCCGAGATGTTGGAGAAAGCATCTCCAGCCTTGAGTGCCTCTGCAGACGCCTGTCCAGAGGACTGGTGGAGCTGGTCCAGGCCCGATCTGAAGGGTACGACACCGACATTTCTCGGCTACCGGACTGCGCGTCTATTCTTTATTCAGGCCAACTGCCTCTTTCAGGTAAGTGTACCATCACCTTTTATGTTCTCTGGACTTCTTGAAGTAATAAATTACATGTGTATTTTTTTAACGAACACACTGATAGACCGACCAAGGTCAGATTGAGGCCAGAGGACACACTGAGTTATTGTCCATGAAATGACGCGTTTGCGGAAAGAAATTCCCTCACCAGCGAATGCCACAAATAAACACTTTAGTCCAAGTGCTGTTTTCCTTCTTGACTTTATTTTTCATTGTCATACCCTGTGTGTGTGTGTGTGTGTGTGTGTGTGTGTGTGTGTGTGTGTGTGTGTGTGCATGTATGTGTGTGTGTGCGTGTTTTCTCTTTCTCTCTCACTCTATTTTCTGCATTCTTTTCTTTCTGTCTCCTTCTACCCCTTTCTCACTCAGTCACTCCTCTCGACTCGTTTTGAGTTTCTGTCATCGTGGCCTCTTGCCCTCATCATATGACTTCCCTCTCGATCATGTTCCCGTTTTACTTCCTTTGTTTTTTTTCTTGCTCTTGCCTTCTTGCAGCCTGGTCATCCCCACACAAATATCTTCTTCACCTTACTCTCTATGCTAATCTTAATCTTATTCCAAATCAACCCAAGATTTAAAAAAAATTATCATTTGTGATACTGGTATACATGAGATGCTACTTAAGGGGAGCCAATAAAAATTGATTGACGTAAGTTGCACTCTTCTGAAATGCTCGTGAATAATTAAATAATTAACTGTTTTGCTATCATAGGTATGTCAACAAGTGAAAAGAGGTTCGTAGACGTTATCCTCTTTTTTGGTCCAGATAGATTTAAGTTCCACGTTGTTGCCTTTTCAGAGTACAGGATGATGTCATCGAAAAGAGGCTATTGCTTCCTGGTCGTCAACACTGTATAGAGGGATGGACACCTGAGCAATGCGACCAAAGATTTATACAAGGAAAGCCAGGCTGCTCTGCAAGACCTATTCCTCCGTCTCTGTTTCGACCTGATTGCAAGAGAAGACCTGTCCGCAACGCAGCTGATGGAAGAGGCAGGGAAGGTCGCCCACATTGATCACAGCGCCTGTGACTGCCTCGCCGTCATCTTGCTTAGCAGAAGTGGACCCAGAGACAGTCTGCTCTGCAGTGACGGTGCTGATGTCACTGTGGAGGCTGTAAAAGAGCTCTACATGGCATCGCGCTGTCCCTCCCTGGCTGAAAAACCCAAGCTGCTCTACAGGCCATTGTCCAGAGGTCCTTCCATCCAAGGAAGTGTCACCAGGACAGACGAGGATGGCAGCACTCAGGCCGTGCCGGACCACGCCGACTTCCTGGTGATTGAGGCCTGTCCTCCAGAGTGCAAGGTAGCATGCAATGGAGTCACGACTGTCGCCCATCACGTAAAGCTGCTGGCTGCTGTGCTGGAGCGTCATGGGCACAAGGAGCCTATCTTTCGTCAACAACCAGATGTCCAAGAAAAGAACTAGAGCAGGAGGATTCCATACAGCTCCGATCCACAAGACGCTGACGAAGAAGCTGAAGTTTCCCCTGCTGAAGTGAAGTGATGATCCCCAGGACGTGTGACTGTACTTGTTGAAATGCTGTGACGTGACGTCGCACGTGACGAAACAGAAACAGTTTTTGGCACAAGAAATACACGTTTCATCGCGTGTGATCAGACATTTCATTGAACTTTTGATTTCCCTAGAGATATATCACGGAATTGGATCGGTTCTGCTCCCCAGTATTTCGCGTATGGAGATCTCCCCGTCAGCCAATGGGAACGCTCCTGGCCTTCAACCATCGCTCTAACTCTCACACAAGTCAATGATGTCTGCCGTTTTTATCTTCCATTGCATACAAAACGCTCATTTGGAGAATGAATGACTCACATACAAAGAAACCATAGGCAAACGACAGTACTGATTTCTGTAAACTCTACGCAGAATAGGCCTACATCAGAAGTTCATTTAAATCGCACATTATCCAAATCGAGATGTGCGTCAAGTCCGTGATTCAGGTCAAAGGTCAGGCCACTGACAGATGCACGATGCTGCATGGCTTAGCTTGTAGCTGAGAGGACCGAGGGATGATGAATCAAAACAGTTGTGAGCACCTTGCCCTGTCTTCTTCCGCAGCCATTCGCTCTCCTTCTTCGTCTCTCCTTCTTCGTCTCTCCTTCTTCGTTTCTCCTTCTTCGTCTCTCCTTCTTCGTCTCTCCTTCGTCTCTCCTTCTTCGTCTCTCCTTCTTCGTTTCTCCTTCTTCGTCTCTCCTTCGTCTCTCCTTCTTCGTCTCTCCTTCTTCGTCCCTCCTTCTTCGTCTCTCCTTCTTCGTCTCTCCTTCGTCTCTCCTTCTTCGTCTCTCCTTCTTCGTCCCTCCTTCTTCGTTTCTCCTTCTTCGTCTCTCCTTCTTCGTCTCTCCTTCGTCCCTCCTTCTTCGTCTCTCCTTCTTCGTCTCTCCTTCTTCGTTTCTCCTTCTTCGTCTCTCCTTCGTCTCTCCTTCTTCGTCTCTCCTTCGTCCCTCCTTCTTCGTCTCTCCTTCTTCGTTTCTCCTTCTTCGTCTCTCCTTCTTCGTCTCTCCTTCGTCCCTCCTTCTTCATTTCTCCTTCTTCGTCTCTCCTTCTTCGTCTCTCCTTCTTCGTCTCTCCTTCGTCCCTCCTTCTTCGTTTCTCCTTCTTCGTCTCTCCTTCTTCGTTTCTCCTTCTTCGTTTCTCCTTCTTCGTCTCTCCTTCTTAGTCCCTCCTTCTTTGTCTCTCCTTCTTCGTCTCTCCTTCGTTTCTCCTTCTTCGTCTCTCCTTCTTCGTTTCTCCTTCTTCGTTTCTCCTTCTTCGTCCCTCCTTCTTCGTCCCTCCTTCTTCGTCCCTCCTTCTTCGTCTCTCCCGCAAGATGAGCACAGCGGCGGCTGCAGCGATTCTAACATCACTGACAGACGCCATTGTTATGCAGAAGACATTTCTTATGATGACGCGAGTAACTATATTATGTGGTGAAGGGTGGCGACTATCGATTTGGTTCACAAAACTAGTTTCACCCTGTGCAATCACCAAAAATTGTCTGATCAGAGAAATAGAAACAGTGTGTTTCTGTTTCACCCTGGCTACTGTGTGTCTACACGAGGCCTCCGTCGTTTCAATATTATTTGAATTGGAGTTGGCGGTGATGGTGAAACTCGTGTCCTGATGACCATGACTATGAGCACGAACATGAAATCCAGAAATTTACGACAGCGATGAAAACAACAAGGAAGGTTGTGTTTATGGTGGTTGCGGGAAGGCTAGTCGTGATGAAGATGGATCGTGGAGGGGAATGACAAGGATCATAATGACAACGAAGAAGATGACGACGATGCAAACGATGTCACCATGGCGATGACGTCACACAAGGAGCTGACTGCAGAGGAGAAAATGACGGGAGAGTGGCGGCAGTCTCTGTGCAGAGCCTCACTGTGGGAAGGAGTCACACAGGGATGGTGGAGTGGACTCAGGGGAGGCAACTGCTGTGTGACTAGGGGCGGGAGAAGTGGGCAGCTGTCCCAGGCAGCATGTTTTGTGAGCAGTCCCGTCCTGACCTCTCCCTGTGGGTTGGGGGTAAGAATTGACCCACCGCGTCTCCCTATGCGATTCGAAAGAGGCGAATAACTAGGGGCGCAGTGATTTGATTTGCGTTTACTCTATACTGTTCAAGTGATATTCGTGCTTAATGGCCGTAAATAGCCTACAAAGGCTGAGAGGCCGTAAAACACTATCCATCCATCCATCCGTTCCTAGCCAGGACTGCATGGCTGACGAATAGATCCACCCAGTGGTCGAGAGCGTTAGTGCTATGTGGCATCGGTGGCCTGGTGCCGAGCAGAACTTAACTGTCTTGTCGAGTGTTACACAGAAAGGTATTTTTCTATTGAATGTTTAATTTCTATATGTTTACACAGCATGTTCTTTTTCAAATGTTGAATAGTACATTATACACGTGTTACATTTAAGGAAACATTTTGTATTGCTACTGTTTGGTATCTTGTGCCTAGAAGCCTAATGTCAGGTGGAGGGTTTCGTTTTGTCTTACCGCTACACAGACGAGTACAGCATGGCTTCGTATTGCCTTTCCTTGCAGTGAGGTAAAGTGCCGTGCTGCTGAAGCTGCAATTCATGTTTGCGCGCCACACTACGGAAAGTGTGTGCCTTAGTTCAAACTGACGCTGACAGCACAGGCTTTCGTACAAGCACACTCACACAAACACTCGTTCGCTGCCTCACCTTGGTGTAATAATAATAATAATAATAATAATAATAGTTTATTCATACGCACATACCTTCCCTTGACAGGCAAGCTCATGGCGTTTACAATCCAAAGAATCGACACACACAACCACTCAACACCACATTCCCACAAAAACTCACACACAACACACATAAACAAAAAAACAATTAAGATCCAGTAGAACAAATAAAACAAACTATACAATATACACAGCACTTGCCGGCCAGGTTAAGTAAGGCGAAGCAGCTCAGCGGGAAAAGCGGATCGGAAGAGATGAGTCTTTAGAGCACTTTTAAACTGGGGCAGAGTGTCAGAATGACAGACTGAGAGAGGGAGACTATTCCAGGTTACAGGTTCAATATAGGAGAAGGCACGCTGTCCTTGAATTTTCTTATTACGGCGGGGGACCTTGAGCATTCTAGAGTCAGCAGCTGAGCGTAGAGATCTGGAGAGCGTGTAGACTGCAAGAATTTCTGTAAGAGCGTGCGGTGTTGTCGATGGCCTTGAAGCACAAAGTAGCAAGTTTATCATCTATCCTCTGAGAGATGGGGAGCCAGTGAAGTGTATGTAGCAGTGATGAGACATGGGTACGCTTGGGACATCGAAAAACTAGCCTAGCAGCACAATTCTGAACTTTTTGGAGTTTGTTAAACAGAGTGTCAGGGATGCCAGCGAGAAGAGTTTCCATAGTGGAGACGAGACAGGACAAGTGATGTGATGTGTACACCCCAAACCTTCACGCGCGGCCCCTTCCCCAATGTGGTGTGGACTTTTGCCAGGTGAATGCTTGATTTGCGTTTGCTCTAAAGTGTTCTTGTTATGTTCGTGCTTAATGGCCTTATATAGCCTACACAGGCTGATAGGCCGTAAAACGCCATCAATCCAATCCAATCTTTGTGCATTCAAGTGTTTTACCTCGCACGCGTCGTATTTGTTGAAGTGTTGCAAACGAGTGTGGAATATGTTAAATAGGTGTTCCCTTTGTTTTGTTTGTATTATTCCTCCAGTGGTCCTGTTTTAAAACTCTCTCTCTCTCTCTCTCTCTCTCTCTCTCTCTCTCTCTCTCTCTCTCTCTCTCTCTCTCTCTCTCTCTCTCTCTCTCTCTCTCTCTCTCTCTCTCTCTCTCTCCCTCCCTTCCTCCCTCCCTACCTCCCTCCCCCCCTCCCTCTCTCCTGTAATTATTTGCATGCAAATGGAAGGATATCATCTCATGAGATGATTAACATTGGCTGTAAAAATTTTAAGTCAACATTTTTTACTGCTAGATCCTTTTTCACTTCAGATCCTTTCTAGGAATTATTTTGTGTGTAGACTGTTTTTGCCCAGTTGTAGTATCTTATGGTCGGGTTAGAAATTTGGCGTAGTTTTGTATTTGTACTTGTTTCACTTGACTTTTTGGGGGTAATAAACCTTTCGTAAATTATTTGTATCCTCTTGTGTGTTCTGTTACGTTGGCGTCCTTCCCTTTAGTTAGCTCAGGGGTTGGGAGTTCCCTTCAACATGTCTAGGGTTGCTTCCGAGTCAACACCACCCAGCGGCTCTTGACACAGGTGAATGCTCGAACCAACCCTTCTTCCATGAAAGGTGCATGTTGACATTGCCTTGTGTATGTCAATGCAAACGTGAAATTAAGAAAACTTCTATTAAAGACTTTTTTTTCATGTTTGGCACGTCATAGTCGTTGAACCAAGCCAGTCACACAGAGGAGAAGGTGCATATGGATGTTCACCTTCTGCAGTACATTCATACTCACGCACACACAGTCACACAGAGGGGAAGGCGCATCATAGATGTTCACCTTCTACAGTACATTCATACTCACTCACGCACACACAGTATTACAACACATGATAATGACACAAGGTAGCGGCCGATAGTGAATTGCAAGAAAGGACTGGACTATTAATTTCTTGCCTAGTATATGCTGATGTTACTTCTGTACTCACTGTAAATCCACGCAGAAAGCATTTAATATCTTGGTTTTTATCATTACTTTTGTCGTAAACATGGCACTTCATGAAACTAACACTTAAGGTTTTCAGCGTGTTTTAGCGAGCACATGGCATATATTCCAGAGCCAAAAAACTTAGCATTGTATACGGCAGCGGCCACTAGATGTCCCCTCAGCTGGAACCCGTGGTCAGGCTGCCACTAGATGTCCTCTCACCTGGAACCCGTGGTCAGGCTGCCACTAGATGTCCTCTCAGCTGGAACCCGTGGTCAGGCTGCCACTAGATGTCCCCTCAGCTGGAACCCGTGGTCAGGCTGCCACTAGATGTCCCCTCAGCTGGAACCCGTGGTCAGGCTGCCACTAGATGTCCCCTCAGCTGGAACCCGTGGTCAGGCTGCCACTAGATGTCCTCTCACCTGGAACCCGTGGTCAGGCTGCCACTAGATGTCCCCTCAGCTGGAACCCGTGGTCAGGCTGCCACTAGATGTCCTCTCACCTGGAACCCGTGGTCAGGCTGCCACTAGATGTCCCTCAGCTGGAACCCGTGGTCAGGCTGCCACTAGATGTCCTCTCAGCTGGAACCCGTGGTCAGGCTGCCACTAGATGTCCTCTCAGCTGGAACCCGTGGTCAGGCTGCCACTAGATGTCCTCTCAGCTGGAACCCGTGGTCAGGCTGCCACTAGATGTCCTCTCACCTGGAACCCGTGGTCAGGCTGCCACTAGATGTCCTCTCAGCTGGAACCCGTGGTCAGGCTGCCACTAGATGTCCTCTCAGCTGGAACCCGTGGTCAGGCTGCCACTAGATGTCCTCTCAGCTGGAACCCGTGGTCAGGCTGCCACTAGATGTCCTCTCACCTGGAACCCGTGGTCAGGCTGCCACTAGATGTCCCCTCAGCTGGAACCCGTGGTCAGGCTGCCACTAGATGTCCTCTCAGCTGGAACCCGTGGTCAGGCTGCCACTAGATGTCCTCTCAGCTGGAACCCGTGGTCAGGCTGCCACTAGATGCCGCCTCACCTGGAACCCGTGGTCAGGCTGCCACTAGATGTCCTCTCAGCTGGAACCCGTGGTCAGGCTGCCACTAGATGTCCTCTCAGCTGGAACCCGTGGTCAGGCTGCCACTAGATGTCGGAACCCGTGGTCAGGCTGCCACTAGATGTCCCCTCAGCTGGAACCCGTGGTCAGGCTGCCACTAGATGTCGGAACCCGTGGTCAGGCTGCCACTAGATGTCGGAACCCGTGGTCAGGCTGCCACTAGATGTCCTCTCAGCTGGAACCCGTGGTCAGGCTGCCACTAGATGTCCTCTCACCTGGAACCCGTGGTCAGGCTGCCACTAGATGTCCTCTCCCCTCAGCTGGAACCCGTGGTCAGGCTGCCACTAGATGTCCCCTCAGCTGGAACCCGTGGTCAGGCTGCCACTAGATGTCGGAACCCGTGGTCAGGCTGCCACTAGATGTCCTCTCAGCTGGAACCCGTGGTCAGGCTGCCACTAGATGTCCTCTCAGCTGGAACCCGTGGTCAGGCTGCCACTAGATGTCCTCTCAGCTGGAACCCGTGGTCAGGCTGCCACTAGATGTCCCTCAGCTGGAACCCGTGGTCAGGCTGCCACTAGATGTCCTCTCAGCTGGAACCCGTGGTCAGGCTGCCACTAGATGTCCTCTCAGCTGGAACCCGTGGTCAGGCTGCCACTAGATGTCCTCTCAGCTGGAACCCGTGGTCAGGCTGCCACTAGATGTCCTCTCAGCTGGAACCCGTGGTCAGGCTGCCACTAGATGTCCTCTCAGCTGGAACCCGTGGTCAGGCTGCCACTAGATGTCCTCTCAGCTGGAACCCGTGGTCAGGCTGCCACTAGATGTCCTCTCAGCTGGAACCCGTGGTCAGGCTGCCACTAGATGTCCTCTCAGCTGGAACCCGTGGTCAGGCTGCCACTAGATGTCCTCTCAGCTGGAACCCGTGGTCAGGCTGCCACTAGATGTCCTCTCAGCTGGAACCCGTGGTCAGGCTGCCACTAGATGTCCTCTCAGCTGGAACCCGTGGTCAGGCTGCCACTAGATGTCGGAACCCGTGGTCAGGCTGCCACTAGATGTCCTCTCAGCTGGAACCCGTGGTCAGGCTGCCACTAGATGTCCTCTCAGCTGGAACCCGTGGTCAGGCTGCCACTAGATGTCCTCTCAGCTGGAACCCGTGGTCAGGCTGCCACTAGATGTCCCCTCAGCTGGAACCCGTGGTCAGGCTGCCACTAGATGTCCTCTCAGCTGGAACCCGTGGTCAGGCTGCCACTAGATGTCCTCTCAGCTGGAACCCGTGGTCAGGCTGCCACTAGATGTCCTCTCAGCTGGAACCCGTGGTCAGGCTGCCACTAGATGTCCTCTCAGCTGGAACCCGTGGTCAGGCTGCCACTAGATGTCCTCTCAGCTGGAACCCGTGGTCAGGCTGCCACTAGATGTCCCCTCAGCTGGAACCCGTGGTCAGGCTGCCACTAGATGTCCTCTCAGCTGGAACCCGTGGTCAGGCTGCCACTAGATGTCCTCTCAGCTGGAACCCGTGGTCAGGCTGCCACTAGATGTCCTCTCAGCTGGAACCCGTGGTCAGGCTGCCACTAGATGTCCTCTCAGCTGGAACCCGTGGTCAGGCTGCCACTAGATGTCCTCTCAGCTGGAACCCGTGGTCAGGCTGCCACTAGATGTCCTCTCAGCTGGAACCCGTGGTCAGGCTGCCACTAGATGTCCTCTCAGCTGGAACCCGTGGTCAGGCTGCCACTAGATGTCCTCTCAGCTGGAACCCGTGGTCAGGCTGCCACTAGATGTCCTCTCAGCTGGAACCCGTGGTCAGGCTGCCACTAGATGTCCTCTCAGCTGGAACCCGTGGTCAGGCTGCCACTAGATGTCCTCTCAGCTGGAACCCGTGGTCAGGCTGCCACTAGATGTCCTCTCAGCTGGAACCCGTGGTCAGGCTGCCACTAGATGTCGGAACCCGTGGTCAGGCTGCCACTAGATGTCGGAACCCGTGGTCAGGCTGCCACTAGATGTCCTCTCAGCTGGAACCCGTGGTCAGGCTGCCACTAGATGTCCTCTCAGCTGGAACCCGTGGTCAGGCTGCCACTAGATGTCCTCTCAGCTGGAACCCGTGGTCAGGCTGCCACTCCCCTCAGCTGGAACCCGTGGTCAGGCTGCCACTAGATGTCCTCTCAGCTGGAACCCGTGGTCAGGCTGCCACTAGATGTCCCCTCAGCTGGAACCCGTGGTCAGGCTGCCACTAGATGTCCTCTCAGCTGGAACCCGTGGTCAGGCTGCCACTAGATGTCCTCTCAGCTGGAACCCGTGGTCAGGCTGCCACTAGATGTCCTCTCAGCTGGAACCCGTGGTCAGGCTGCCACTAGATGTCCTCTCAGCTGGAACCCGTGGTCAGGCTGCCACTAGATGTCCTCTCAGCTGGAACCCGTGGTCAGGCTGCCACTAGATGTCCTCTCAGCTGGAACCCGTGGTCAGGCTGCCACTAGATGTCCTCTCAGCTGGAACCCGTGGTCAGGCTGCCACTAGATGTCCCTCACGGAACCCGTGGTCAGGCTGCCACTAGATGTTGGAACCCGTGGTCAGGCTGCCACTAGATGTCCTCTCAGCTGGAACCCGTGGTCAGGCTGCCACTAGATGTCCTCTCAGCTGGAACCCGTGGTCAGGCTGCCACTAGATGTCCTCTCAGCTGGAACCCGTGGTCAGGCTGCCACTAGATGTCCTCTCAGCTGGAACCCGTGGTCAGGCTGCCACTAGATGTCCTCTCAGCTGGAACCCGTGGTCAGGCTGCCACTAGATGTCCTCTCAGCTGGAACCCGTGGTCAGGCTGCCACTAGATGTCCTCTCAGCTGGAACCCGTGGTCAGGCTGCCACTAGATGTCCTCTCAGCTGGAACCCGTGGTCAGGCTGCCACTAGATGTCCTCTCAGCTGGAACCCGTGGTCAGGCTGCCACTAGATGTCGGAACCCGTGGTCAGGCTGCCACTAGATGTCCTCTCAGCTGGAACCCGTGGTCAGGCTGCCACTAGATGTCCCCTCAGCTGGAACCCGTGGTCAGGCTGCCACTAGATGTCCTCTCAGCTGGAACCCGTGGTCAGGCTGCCACTAGATGTCCCCTCAGCTGGAACCCGTGGTCAGGCTGCCACTAGATGTCCCTCAGCTGGAACCCGTGGTCAGGCTGCCACTAGATGTCCTCTCAGCTGGAACCCGTGGTCAGGCTGCCACTAGATGTCCTCTCAGCTGGAACCCGTGGTCAGGCTGCCACTAGATGTCCCTCAGCTGGAACCCGTGGTCAGGCTGCCACTAGATGTCCTCTCAGCTGGAACCCGTGGTCAGGCTGCCACTAGATGTCCTCTCAGCTGGAACCCGTGGTCAGGCTGCCACTAGATGTCCTCTCAGCTGGAACCCGTGGTCAGGCTGCCACTAGATGTCCTCTCAGCTGGAACCCGTGGTCAGGCTGCCACTAGATGTCCTCTCAGCTGGAACCCGTGGTCAGGCTGCCACTAGATGTCCTCTCAGCTGGAACCCGTGGTCAGGCTGCCACTAGATGTCCTCTCAGCTGGAACCCGTGGTCAGGCTGCCACTAGATGTCCTCTCAGCTGGAACCCGTGGTCAGGCTGCCACTAGATGTCCTCTCAGCTGGAACCCGTGGTCAGGCTGCCACTAGATGTCCTCTCAGCTGGAACCCGTGGTCAGGCTGCCACTAGATGTCCTCTCAGCTGGAACCCGTGGTCAGGCTGCCACTAGATGTCCTCTCAGCTGGAACCCGTGGTCAGGCTGCCACTAGATGTCCTCTCAGCTGGAACCCGTGGTCAGGCTGCCACTAGATGTCCTCTCAGCTGGAACCCGTGGTCAGGCTGCCACTAGATGTCCTCTCAGCTGGAACCCGTGGTCAGGCTGCCACTAGATGTCCTCTCAGCTGGAACCCGTGGTCAGGCTGCCACTAGATGTCCTCTCAGCTGGAACCCGTGGTCAGGCTGCCACTAGATGTCCTCTCAGCTGGAACCCGTGGTCAGGCTGCCACTAGATGTCCTCTCAGCTGGAACCCGTGGTCAGGCTGCCACTAGATGTCCTCTCAGCTGGAACCCGTGGTCAGGCTGCCACTAGATGTCCTCTCAGCTGGAACCCGTGGTCAGGCTGCCACTAGATGTCCTCTCAGCTGGAACCCGTGGTCAGGCTGCCACTAGATGTCCTCTCAGCTGGAACCCGTGGTCAGGCTGCCACTAGATGTCCTCTCAGCTGGAACCCGTGGTCAGGCTGCCACTAGATGTCCTCTCAGCTGGAACCCGTGGTCAGGCTGCCACTAGATGTCCTCTCAGCTGGAACCCGTGGTCAGGCTGCCACTAGATGTCCTGAACCCGTGGTCAGGCTGCCACTAGATGTCCTCTCAGCTGGAACCCGTGGTCAGGCTGCCACTAGATGTCCTCTCACTGGAACCCGTGGTCAGGCTGCCACTAGATGTCCTCTCAGCTGGAACCCGTGGTCAGGCTGCCACTAGATGTCCTCTCAGCTGGAACCCGTGGTCAGGCTGCCACTAGATGTCCTCTCAGCTGGAACCCGTGGTCAGGCTGCCACTAGATGTCCTCTCAGCTGGAACCCGTGGTCAGGCTGCCACTAGATGTCCTCTCAGCTGGAACCCGTGGTCAGGCTGCCACTAGATGTCCTCTCAGCTGGAACCCGTGGTCAGGCTGCCACTAGATGTCCTCTCAGCTGGAACCCGTGGTCAGGCTGCCACTAGATGTCCTCTCAGCTGGAACCCGTGGTCAGGCTGCCACTAGATGTCCTCTCAGCTGGAACCCGTGGTCAGGGAGCGGTCGCGGCCCTATTCCAGCAGCTCGACCACGGGCGGCACAAGCAGCACACTGAACCACCAGGGGGCATCTTGTAGGGGTGGAATCCTCTCCCTCATGCCAGGGTGGGACGATCTCCCCCTCGACCGGCATATCCAGAGAGATGATGCCTTGGCAGTATTGTGCAAGCGCTGGATGGCAGTCGTGAGATGTCTGGGCTTTGAATGGGCATCCAGTGCACACTTCATTGACAAGGAGGCTTTGTAGAAGCGGAAATGTATGAGAGTGAGTGAGCAAGTGAATGCGTGCGAGAAAGATAAGTGTGAGAGTGAAAAGGAGACAGACAGCGACGGAGTGAAAGAGGAGGGGACACAAGGAGGACATCTTCATGGGGAAAGAGGAGGGGACACAAGGAGGACATCTTCATGGGGAAAGATGGAGTGCAACGCTTTAGTCAAAAGGAACGCACACCTGCACGTGCATCGCCACCAAGGTCAGCAGAGAACGGGCGAGAAAAGTAAAAATCGAAAGAACGGCGTGTCTGTTTTGGCGGGAACGTCATTTTCTAGAAACGAGGCCAGCACTGGTCCTGGAGGGCGGGTCACGAAGGGCGGTGCCCACGGTGGACAGAGAGGGCGGCAGCTCCCTGTCCTTGTCCACCACGGGTCAGTGGCACTTGGGCCTCCAGGCAGGCCAGGTGCAACAGACCGAGCAAGAAGCGAGGAGCACTCCGCACTGGCCCCACCCAAATAGACAGCCGTGTCAGTGGCCGTCCCCCTGCTTCCTCCACTGTGGGCACCTGACCCTGTGGGCTCAGGTCATCAAAGGTCAGGGTTCGGCCTTGATGAAGCGACCTTTGACCCGTGTCCAGGGCACACCTTTCATGACGCCACAGCCTGTCTCCAGCTGCGCCTACATCGTCAGTGACATCGTGCAGCGTGTGGAGCATCTGCAACTCGGTCGCTGCTGCCGTTGGAGCTTTCTCACCAGTCGGGGAGTAGAGAGTTTGATCCTCGGTTGTGGTCTGACGGACAAAACACAAATATATATATATACACACAGACACTATATCCACTCGTTTATCACTTAAGAAGGAGAGATAAGGAGATGAAAACTTTTCTAATGACGCAGTCAAACGCCCTCCATGACAATGACAAATCACTACAAACTCCAAAGCAAAAGTCTGAGTTTTTATTGACTCAAATCAACTAGTAAACTCCAGTTGTTGCGATGGAACATCAAATGCATAGGATAGACAAACAACTTGAACATGTAAATTCGGTATGTTTACTGAAGAGCCAAGCACTCACAGCTTTAACAGTGCTACACAGATGTCAGTAGAAATGTCAAGGTAGAGGTGCTGGCTTTCCCATTGACACTTCTCACCCATGGATGGATGTACGCTGTTACAGTGCTACACATATGACTGTGGAAAAGCAAAGGTAGAGATGATGGCTTTATCACTGACACTTCTCACCTATGGATGGATGTACGCTGTTACGGTGCTACACAGATGACAGTAGAAATGTCAAGGTAGAGGTGCTGGCTTTCCCATTGACACTTCTCACCCATGGATGGATGGCACTTTTACTCCTATGTGGGGGGATGACACTTTTACTCCTATGTGGGGGGACGGCACTTTTACTCCTATGTGGGGGGATGGCACTTTTACTCCTATGTGGGGGGATGGCACTTTTACTCCTATGTGGGGGGATGACACTTTTACTCCTATGTGGGGGGATGACACTTTTACCCCTATGTGGGGGGATAACACTTTTACCCCTATGTGGTGGGATGGCACTTTTACCCCTATGTGGGGGGGATGGCACTTTTACTCCTATGTGGGGGGATGACACTTTTACCCCTATGTGGGGGGATGGCACTTTTACCCCTATGTGGGGGATGACACTTTTACTCCTATGTGGGGGGATGGCACTTTTACCCCTATGTGGGGGGGGATGGCACTTTTACTCCTATGTGGGGGGATGACACTTTTACCCCTATGTGGGGGGGATGGCACTTTTACCCCTATGTGGGGGGATGACACTTTTACTCCTATGTGGGGGGATGGCACTTTTACTCCTATGTGGGGGGGATGACACTTTTACTCCTATGTGGGGGGATGGCACTTTTACTCCTATGTGGGGGGATGACACTTTTACTCCTATGTGGGGGGATGGCACTTTTACTCCTATGTGGGGGGATGACACTTTTACTCCTATGTGGGGGGATGGCACTTTTACTCCTATGTGGGGGGATGGCACTTTTACTCCTATGTGGGGGATGACACTTTTACTCCTATGTGGGGGGATGACACTTTTACTCCTATGTGGGGGGATGGCACTTTTACTCCTATGTGGGGGGATGGCACTTTTACTCCTATGTGGGGGGGATGACACTTTTACTCCTATGTGGGGGGATGACACTTTTACCCCTATGTGGGGGGATGACACTTTTACCCCTATGTGGGGGGATGGCACTTTTACCCCTATGTGGGGGGATGACACTTTTACTCCTATGTGGGGGGATGACACTTTTACCCCTATGTGGGGGGATGGCACTTTTACTCCTATGTGGGGGGATGACACTTTTACCCCTATGTGGGGGGATGACACTTTTACCCCTATGTGGGGGGATGACACTTTTACTCCTATGTGGGGGGATGGCACTTTTACTCCTATGTGGGGGGGATGGCACTTTTACTCCTATGTGGGGGGATGACACTTTTACTCCTATGTGGGGGGATGGCACTTTTACTCCTATGTGGGGGGATGACACTTTTACTCCTATGTGGGGGGATGACACCTTTACTCCTATGTGGGGGGATGGCACTTTTACCCCTATGTGGGGGGATGGCACTTTTACTCCTATGTGGGGGGATGGCACTTTTACTCCTATGTGGGGGGGATGGCACTTTTACTCCTATGTGGGGGGATGGCACTTTTACTCCTATGTGGGGGGATGACACCTTTACTCCTATGTGGGGGGATGGCACTTTTACTCCTATGTGGGGGGATGGCACTTTTACTCCTATGTGGGGGGATGGCACTTTTACTCCTATGTGGGGGGGGATGGCACTTTTACTCCTATGTGGGGGGATGGCACTTTTACTCCTATGTGGGGGGGATGACACTTTTACTCCTATGTGGGGGGATGACACTTTTACTCCTATGTGGGGGGATGACACTTTTACTCCTATGTGGGGGGATGACACCTTTACTCCTATGTGGGGGGATGGCACTTTTACTCCTATGTGGGGGGATGGCACTTTTACTCCTATGTGGGGGGGGGATGGCACTTTTACTCCTATGTGGGGGGATGGCACTTTTACTCCTATGTGGGGGGATGGCACTTTTACTCCTATGTGGGGGGATGACACTTTTTTAACCCTCGTGGGGACACTAGCATCGTCATTGAAATCAACGGACATCACTGCTCTCGATCAGAAGAAATGACGGATATCTTTAGAAACCCTAACGACGCTTAATTTTGTACATGGCTTCTTCTTTTTTTTACAACATTGACTACTGAGCAACCAGAATGCTTACCTAGGTAAATTGTACACCTGTCACAAGCTGCCAATCCATTATAGTGAGGCACAGTTGCTCTGAAATGTTTCATTTCAGTTTCACCGTGACTGACAAAGGCATTACGTCATGACGATGGGCACGAACTTGCAACACGGGGTTCTAAGGCTTTCTCGTGGCTGGAGCGCTACAAAGCAGTCGAAGGCAAATATGGCACTTGAGGAGAGAACAAGCCAGTAATGACGCAAGTCCGCAGCATCATGGCAACATTGTCACCATGGCGACTTTGTCCCCTGGCCACGTTGCAAACTGTGGGTTTGTTGCCAGCAAGTGAGACACTACCTCTACATTTACTGTTGCCATGGAAACAAGCTATCTGGTGTGCAAAGTGAACAAACTAAGATGAAGTGGTCAACTTCTGGACTACTGAGGACAAGAGCCTGCCAATACCTGTACAAAACCTCCCCCTTTTTACATGATCACCTTCAAAATGTCTTCTTTCAAGAATGCAACACTAACCGACTCGTTGCTTATTTAATTTGAAACATTCTCTCTCTCTCTCCCTCTCTCTCTCTCTCTCTTTTCTCTCTCTCTCTCTCTCTCTCTCTCTCTCTCTCTCTCTCTCTCTCTCACACACACACATACACACACACACACACACACACACACACACACACACACGCACACACACACTCACGCACACACACACAAATACACATACACACACTTAAACTCACACACAAATGCATACATACACACACATACGCACACGCGAATATACATAAACACACACATACAAACAACACACACACATATATATGCGTACACCCACACAAACACACACACATACATGTACACATACGTACACACATACGTACACTCACACACAAACACGTGCACATACGCACACACACACAAATACACGTACACATGCAAATACGTAAACACACACACGTACACACAAGCACACACACAAATACATACACGTACACATGCAAATACGTAAACACACATACACACACACGTACACACACAAATACACACGCACGCTACAGGATAAGCGTCACAGGAAGGTCATCTTGAAGATTATGAGTGACGTCAACACAGACTATGCTGGAGTTTAAGGGGAGGGGAATCAGGGGGGGAGGGGGCAGGGGGCTGGAGGGGGAGGGGGGAATCAGGGGGGGAGGGGGCAGGGGGCTGGAGGGGGAGGGGGGAATCAGAGGGGGAGGGGGTAGGGGGCTGGAGGGGGAGGGGGGATGGAACACGGTGCGATGGCGGGAGAAATGTACTTGTTTCTTCATGCCACTTCGACGACCCGATCCGCAGCGACTAAGCGCGCTTTTCAGGGGTGTGTGGTGGGGAGCTGTCTCGGGGGTCACTTGTCCCCCCTCGTGTGTGACGTAGCAGCAATCCTGACCAGAAGCCCTCCCGAGTCCCGCAGGGTCAGGAGCTACGTGGCACCCAGAGTCCTCGCTGTCGCAATATGGCGTGACCTGGCTGTCAGTGTATAGCATGGCCGTGCTGTCGCGGTCTGGA
>JAWQFJ010000093.1:32500-45000 GCA_034096865.1 Theodoxus fluviatilis
CCCTCCAGGTTTACTGGAGGTCCTACAGACTTTATTAGTCTGTCTGTCTGTCTGTCTGTCTGTCTGTCTGTCTGTCTGTCTGTCTGTCTGTCTGTCTGTCTGTCCCGTCTCCACGGCCTATATCACAAAAACTACTGGACGGATTTCCTTGAGATTTTGCACACTGACTGGAAGTTAGGTCCCATTCAATATTATCAAATTTTCAGAATCAAGATTTGAAAAGAAAGTGACTTTTTTACATTTTGGTGTTTCATTGAAAACGATTCAGCAGACTCCATTTTGCAAAATTCGTGACGTGATCATTTGACGTCGTATAACGTGACGTCATTTGCGAGGAGATTTTTGAAGGAGGGGTGAATAGAATAGAATAGAATTCGTGACGTCATTTGCGAGGACAGAGAATGATTTAGATAGATAGATATGTCCTCAGATGTCTTAGGCCGCAAGGCCTTTATCTGATCTTTTGATCAGTACTTATGGCTACTCTCACTCTCTCTCTGTCTCTCTCTCTGACTCTCTCTCTGTCTCTCTGTCTCTCTCTCTCTCTCTCTCTCTCTCTCTCTCTCTCTCTCTCTCTCTCTCTCCCACCCACCCTCTTACTCTCATTCTCTCTTCCCTTCTTCCCCTTTTCCCAGCTCCCCTCCCCCCCCCCCCCTCTCTCTCACTCTCTCTGTCTCTCTCTGTGTCTCTCTCTCTGTCTCTCTCTCTGTCTCTCTCTGTCTCTCTCTCTGTCTCTGTCTCTCTCTCTCTGTCTGTCTCTCTCTCTGTCTCTCTCTCTCTCTCACTCTTACCACATTTGAATATTTTGCCTCAAGGGCTGAATGTAAGTAAGAAAGGCAATACAGTAGTCGCCGCTTATAAAACACGCGGTTAATAAAAACAGCCGTTTTTTAAATACAGTTGGTAAGGTCCGGATTTACTTCGTTACTGATGGACATGTTCAACAAGCAAACGGTTAATAAAAACGCCGCTTATTAAAAACACTTTTGTTCGGCCCCAATGTGTTTTTAATAAGCGGCGACTACTGTACTGCCTAATTCACTACCTTTGTCTCTAAACTCAGACGATTCCAACTGCCTGTTCCGCTTTGACGTAATCTCATGACGTCATCTACGATCTAAGAGAATCGAAGAGACGACAAAGAAAGCAGTATATATAGCAAAGCGCAACCTAGGATCCTCTGACGAGCGTACCTTATCTAACCGATCAAGATAACGCGGGGATAGGGGATAAATCGAGTGTTAAAAAGATAAATCGCCGTTGTGAATAGGGGCCCAGCGAACTAACTGAATGTCGACACAATCACGCGGCACTGTTGTACATTTGCAGTCAACGTAAGATCTCGTACGACGATTTGATTCAAGGCCTAGTGCTAATTGTTTTGATGGTCTGGTCTCAGTGTCACAAAAATATGATGATTTAATCAATCCCTGACCCGGAAATGTTGGGGACAACGACCATTTCAGCGTAATGACATCGAGTCAAACCGAGTTATCTTTCCTACTTCAGCAAAACGCTTCGATATATGTTGAACCTCTACCAGCAGGCGCCAAAATGCGATACTATGAAAAGAATATTGACGTTGATGGGTTAGATCCGTATGAAATACCAAACAGTTCATGCTATCATCCATTTTTCTACAATTTACAGTGCAAAATACGAACCACGAGGGTTTATGACAAGGTCGTTATAAATGCTTCACATACCTACAAGTTTACAATGGCACAGTTGGTAGAGCATTGGGCTCTTGGTCATGCATGACCAGGTTCGATTCTACACTGAAACTTTTTTTCGAGGGGTTGTGGGTTCGAACCCACCTGGTTTTTTGTGTTTGTGTGTGTGTGCGCGTTTTTTCCTCCTCTTTTCTCGGAGGCTGCGGGTTCGAACCCGATCTTCTTTTTTTCTTCTCCAAAACCTGGAGGTTCAGCGCCAGCGGTTTTTATATTAGAGGACACTGGGTACAGAAGGGCGGGATGCTTTTATTTCTCCCTTTCTTTTCTCTCATTCCTCCTCTTCCTACAACTTGGCTACGTGCTGTTAGATGTGTGTGCCATGGGAAGTAAAACTGGCCAACATTACCGTGGACATGTTCCAGAGGTTAAAGGTCACAGGGGTCACGGGTGCAGACCAAGTATACGTACATACATACACCAAACAAAACAAAGCATATGACAACAAGCTACATGATAGGTACAAGGTTTATTGAGAGACTGAGGCGCAGTGTACAACAATGTATCTCCACTTCCAAGCCAGCGATGGGCTCGCATGCAAGTGCATATTACGTCATCAAATATACGCACGCACAGAATGCATTACATACTTGCACATTACATCACCATGCTCACAGCACACTTTGGCGCGTAAATAACGTACACACACACACACACACACACACACCTCTCAAAGCACACGGTGGAACACGCAATGCGCATGCGCAAAACGCGCCAGTCTGTGAAACTTCATTCAGTCGTTATTGGCAACAGCAACGTGGACTTTTATTTTCCACTTGTGTGGGTCGCCTTTCTCTCGCATGTTTTATGGCAGACTCGCTTGGAGGCACTCCAAACATTCGTATGCATGCACCCACGCGCGTGTGCGCGCACACACATGCTCTGCGTGACAAATTTATCTTACAATTTTTCACACAACGCCAGAATACCCCTTCGTCTACTGGAGGACTCGTGCTCCCGTTCCACAAATGACGTCACAAGCAAGAGATGACGTCACACGCAAGTCTTTTTGACGCCAAAATCGTTGACGTCACTACTGCAAGGAGCTGAGCTGCTTCAAGGCACAATTCGGGTTTGGAAACTACCCGGATGTTATCAGTTCCACCGCCATCAACTTTTCCAGTCCAGCTTACTGTCAAATTCACCTCAAAGATGGACGGGTGTTCATTTCATAGAAAAAGTCTTAAAAACAGTTCACTGTAAAAATACGTATCAAAGGAAAGTTTTTTCCCCTAATGAAGGCAAGATAGAAATTGTGGAAACGGACAGGAAATTGTTTTAAAAGGGAGGAATATTGGAGGCAAATTGGACGATGGTACTGCATGCACCAAAAGAGAAGCCATTATTCTGACGGTTAAAACTGGCCAGAAAAGAACATTTTCCAAACATCGGCAGAGCTCCAGTTGTCTGACATCGGCACAGGGAGAGGCAGGCACAATGCTGTCACAGCAGGAGACCTCCTCACTGACAGTGGAGCCATCTTCCATATCAAGTTCTCTGTTGCCGTCTTTCTCTCGCGTGTGCACGTCTGCAGAGCAGACACTGCAGAGCAGACACTGCAGAGCAGACACTGCAGACACTGCAGAGCAGACACTGCAGAGCAGACACTGCAGAGCAGACACTGCAGAGCAGACACTGCAGACACTGCAGAGCAGACACTGCAGAGCAGACACTGCAGAGCAGACACTGCAGAGCAGACACTGCAGAGACACTGCAGAGCAGACACTGCAGAGCAGACACTGCAGAGCAGACACTGCAGAGCAGACACTGCAGAGCAGACACTGCAGAGACACTGCAGAGCAGACACTGCAGAGCAGACACTGCAGACACTGCAGAGCAGACACTGCAGAGCAGACACTGCAGAGACACTGCAGAGCAGACACTGCAGAGCAGACACTGCAGAGCAGACACTGCAGAGCAGACACTGCAGAGCAGACACTGCAGAGCAGACACTGCAGAGCAGACACTGCAGAGACACTGCAGAGCAGACACTGCAGAGCAGACACTGCAGAGCAGACACTGCAGAGCAGACACTGCAGAGCAGACACTGCAGAGACACTGCAGAGCAGACACTGCAGAGCAGACACTGCAGACACTGCAAAGCAGACACTGCAGACACTGCAGAGCAGACACTGCAGAGCAGACACTGCAGAGCAGACACTGCAGACACTGCAGAGCAGACACTGCTGATGAGACACCACATGGCATGGATGGAGTCTGCCTGCTGGAGACATAAAGCCACATTCGTCTTTGCATAGAAGGAAGGAAGGATGGAGTAAAGGAATATGCCCCACAGGATGGACAGAAAATGTGGGATTCTGAAGGAAGAGCACAACCTTGGCTTTCCAACAAACGGTGGAAAAATACACAGACGGGTATTTCATGTAGATATCTTCATGGCATGTTGGTGATAGGCAGACAAACTCTCCTTCTCTCTCTCTCTCTCTCTCTCTCTCTCTCTCTCTCTCTCTCTCTCTCTCTCTCTCTCTCTCTCTCATTCCAATCCAATACTGGCAACATTTCAGGTTATGCACATTAAATTATCCAATATGTGGCACTCACCTAGAAGAAGCCTAGTTACGAGTCAACAACAAAATGGCTACAGCCTCCAGTACAAACACGTATTTTGATTGTTATGCCGATGATCGGATCCATCGAAATAGGGCAATTAATGTACAAATCACATGCAATGAGTGGTGGGATGAGAGGCAAGATGAAAGTGAGAGACGCTGTCTCACAAGGTCTGTCTCCAGACTGCCGGCTTCTCCAGATTGTTGAGACGGGTGCGGGGGTCTGGAGAAGTGGGGCACAGGTCTGGTACACCCTGTACACCCTGGTGGGGGGTTCATGCAGCCTTTCTTATGCTCCTCTTTCTTCTCACCCCCAACCCCCTTTCCTGTACAGCCTCCCCTCCTGTTTGTACATGCCTCATGCACCTACAACCCCCATCCCCAAACTTCCATTCCAGTTTCCAAGCACCATCTGCATAGCTTTGACTGTAACCCATACAGTCTCCACCCACTCTCTACTCGCTCTCAACATCTACTCTGTACATATCCCCCCCCCCTATTCCAAACCCTTCAGCTGTACAAACGCCTCCTCCCACCTTCTTTATACAATGTTCATGCATGCATCCCCCCCTCCCCTATCTTATGCATGGCTCCACCCACCCCGAGACAGTGCTCAGTAAAGTTCTACTGCTGTCAGTCGGTAACCATGACATCTGCTTGGAGCAGCAGACCAACACAAGCGCCTCCAAGACATGCAGGAGGCAAATTCCCACTGGGACTTTGCATTGCAAAGTGAGAGCGGTCCTGCTGGTCTTCCGCAAAATCTACGCCTGATGCACTCCTCACTTTGAGCTGCACAAAACAGTGGGTATAAGCCTTCATTCTAAGTGGCAAATTACACTGGGTACATCTCCCTCCCATGCTACCTATGTACAGTTCAGTGACTGACCTTGGAAGAGGTGCAGTAAAAACTATGAGTAAATATATGAGTTGCTAAGTAAAATTTGGGTAAAACTTCAATCACGCAACCACTTTGTCTCTACATGCAAGTCTTTGCGCGTGGATCTGTGTGATGAGATCAAATCAGACTTGCTTCATGCCAGGATGTAGAACTCGGATGCAAAACTTGTATGAACACAGAGATAAAAACCTCATACTACTTCATGCACTGAACATGATCAGGGAGGTCTTCTAGTAAAAATTGCCAAATGGTATGTGTTCACATTTTCACAATTCCGTCTTGCTGTCTTTTTCAAGTTGTGTGCAAAAATGGGGGTAAAAATTGTCCAAGGGAAATAACTATCACCCATGCCATGCAGGGGAGGCAACTGCTGCCTTGCAAAGTAGGTCACTGGAAAGCAAGGACGGCAGTTTGCGTGGATGGGGAAGAAAAGACTGGTAGAAAATATGGCATCGCTTGCTTGGTAGTGATAGTACACAGTGCTCTGTACACAGTTGTAGGAACATACACAAATACACAATGCAATGGAAGATCGGACTTCGATTCTCTCTCCCTCCTCTCAGAAAGCTCTGCTCTTTCCAAAATACATGTGGCGTGAAAAATAGAAAGCAAGTCCTCCGTTTTAGGAGAACATCAAGTCTTTCTCTCAAGAGAGTTCTGCAATGGAGGAGACGGCTCCCAGTTTACTGGTTCGTTCCAAGTCGATCTTCAACAGCCACGCAGTCTTTTCCCTAACCAGATCTTCGTATCAACTCCACCTCTGCATCAACACAACCTTCAATATCAACTTCAATATCAACACAGCCTCCATGCCACACTCCAGGACTTGCAGGCTTGGGTCAGACAATGCCCAAACTGGCCACTGGCCGCGGTCTGGCCTCTGGTCAGTCAGTCCAGCCACTGGCCAGGGCAGCGAGACCCTGACGGTGTGGCCTGACAAGACTGCTACACTGCCAGGTCCACTGGAGCCTGACAAGTCAGGACTGGAGCAAGAGTCCCTCCACTTCAGCAGCGAGACCGACCAACACCGTGATGCAGTTGCACCCGGGGGGCGTGTGGCGCACACCACCACAAGCAGGCAGCGCTTGGCTGCTCTCTGTGCAGCGAGGACTGAAGAAGCGTTACAACTCCCCCACTTCCACTTCATCCAGCGTCCAGCACTTCAAGTCCTCCGTGCGAAGTTTCGTCTCATCCATCCTTCTCTCCATCCACCCATGCTGGGATTTTGGACAGCCCTGTTGCTGTGTTCTCTTCTCCTGTCCAGTTTTGCCCTCTGCCCTCTGCACAGCTCTTCATCCCCCATCCTTCTCTCTGCAGCAAGGTTCCCTTCCTTCCTTCCTCTGCCGACACAGCCATGGAGGAAAGTGAGGGAGGAGGAGGTCTGCCCACACAACGCTGCCCTCAGTCAAGCCCTTGGTACACTATCAAGGCACTGGGTGCACAGTGACAAGAAATGTCCCTCGGCTGATTCGAGTTCTCTCCCTTGATGCCATCTCTACAGTGAGGGCTGCAGGATTTCATCTGTAGGAGTGGGGGTCAAAAGTCAAAGTTTGCAGTGCAAGTGCTCAGGCCACAGTGCAGTGTGCTACACCCAGTGTAGGATGATCAGATGCCCCTCTCTCTCTCTCTCTCTCTCTCTCTCTCTCTCTCTCTCTCTCTCTCTCTCTCTCTCTCTCTCTCTCTCTCTCTCTCTCTCTCTCTCTCTCTCTCTCTCTCTCTCGTTCACAAAGCTCTCTTTTTCAGTCTCAGTCAAACGCTCTCTTTGTATCTTTCTATCTCTAAGTCTGTAGCAAAAGGCAGCTCTCTCTCTCTCTCTCTCTCTCTCTCTCTCTCTCTCTCTCTCTCTCTCTCTCTCTCTCTCTCTCTCTCAGAGAGGGGCAAGCAGGGGAAGCGATCACCACGACAGCACACTGCAGAAAGGCTGGCACTGCACATGACAGCACACAGCACTGTTGGTCCAAAGCACAGCATCACTGCCTCAAGGCCACAACGACGAAGACGATGACAACGTCGATGACAGGAGAGTCACATTGGCCAGAGGGCTGGTGGCCAGAGAAGAGAGGGAGAGCTGGCACTTGCTGGACAGGAGGATGGACGGTGGCTGACACTGAGGGGGGCGGGGTGGGGTGGGGGGTAGGGGGAAGCTGGGGGGTCATACGATGACCTCGTAGATGACCTTTTTGGGCTTGGTGGCGGTGGTGGCGGGGTCAGGCGTGGAATAGCCAGACTCAGGCCAGCCCTGGTTGTCTGCCCTTGTTCACTAAATGGTTTCCTAACACCCCAGGGGGGGTCCAAGTACTGCGCCACACTGCCTTGGCCCTCAAAAAAACGAACGAGTCCTGCAGGACCGAGAATAGAGAATGAATGAATGAATGAATGAATGAATGAATGATGGATGGATGGATGGAGTATGGATGGGTGATTGAATGAAAAAAAATCTTTGGATGAATGAATGGACAGGAGAGATGGATGGTGAATGAATGGACAGGAGAGATGGATGGTGAATGAATGGACAGGAGAGATGGATGGTGAATGAATGGACAGGAGAGATGGATGGTGAATGAATGGACAGGAGAGATGGATGGTGAATGAATGGACAGGAGAGATGGATGGTGAATGAATGGACAGGAGAGATGGAAGGATGGATGATGGATGTGAGAGTCCAGTGAAAGGGAGAAGAGCTGGATGGGGTGGATACATAGATGGACGGATGGATACATAGATGGACGGATGGATACTAGATGGACGGATGGATACATAGATGGACAGATGGATACTAGATGGACGGATGGATACTAGATGGACGGATGGATACATAGATGGACGGATGGATACATAGATGGACGGATGGATACTAGATGGACGGATGGATACATAGATGGACGGATGGATACTAGATGGACGGATGGATACATAGATGGACGGATGGATACTAGATGGACGGATGGATACATAGATGGACGGATGGATACTAGATGGACGGATGGATACTAGATGGACGGATGGATACTAGATGGACGGATGGATACTAGATGGACGGATGGATACATAGATGGACGGATGGATACTAGATGGACGGATGGATACTAGATGGATGGATGGATACTAGATGGATGGATGGATACTAGATGGATGGATGGATACTAGATGGACGGATGGATACTAGATGGACGGATGGATACATAGATGGACGAATAGTTTGAAGGCACAAGGAGATCCACACACAGGCAAGACCCTGACACTCACCTGGTCGACTGTGGCCATCACGACCTCCATCTGCAACAAGTAAGGGTCAAGGTCACACTTGGCAAAATGGCAGCTGTCACGTACTGTTTCATTTGTGTGTCTTTACACAGTTGGTATTCACACACACACACACACACACACACACACACACACACACACACACACACACACACACAGAATCATAGCACATGCAAACTGCTAAATGGTTGTTACCTATGGATATGTTTTTCATCTCAAGTAAATTTCAGGCACAGAACTTCATGGCAGCGCATCTCCCACAAAGAAATATTTGCAAAACTATGTGTGTTTTCTGCAGCCTAGCACTGGCCAAGGCAGAAAGGAAGAGTTACCTCCCTTACACCGCCATCCCACCTGCCCTTCGCCAGTTATCTCCCTTGTTTGGTGCCTCAATACTGCTACAAGTGCTAGTACTGAGGTGCTGCTACTACTATACCTACAGACCTCCAGTGACTGGTGCTGCTACTACTATACCTACAGACCTCCAGTGACTGGTGCTGCTACTACTATACCTACAGACCTCCAGTGACTGGTGCTGCTACTACTACACCTACAGACCTCCAGTGACTGGTGCTGCTACTACTATACCTACAGACCTCCAGTGACTGGTGCTGCTACTACTATACCTACAGACCTCCAGTGACTGGTGCTGCTACTACTATACCTACAGACCTCCAGTGACTGGTGCTGCTACTACTATACCTACAGACCTCCAGTGACTGGTGCTGCTACTACTATACCTACAGACCTCCAGTGACTGGTGCTGCTACTACTATACCTACAGACCTCCAGTGACTGGTGCTGCTACTACTATACCTACAGACCTCCAGTGACTGGTGCTGCTACTACTATACCTACAGACCTCCAGTGACTGGTGCTGCTACTACTATACCTACAGACCTCCAGTGACTGGTGCTGCTACTACTATACCTAGAGACCTCCAGTGACTGGTGCTGCTACTACTATACCTACAGACCTCCAGTGACTGGTGCTGCTACTACTATACCTACAGACCTCCAGTGACTGGTGCTGCTACTACTATACCTACAGACCTCCAGTGACTGGTGCTGCTACTACTATACCTACAGACCTCCAGTGACTGGTGCTGCTACTACTACACCTACAGACCTCCAGTGACTGGTGCTGCTACTACTATACCTACAGACCTCCAGTGACTGGTGCTGCTACTACTATACCTACAGACCTCCAGTGACTGGTGCTGCTACTACTATACCTACAGGTCTCCAGTGACTGGTGCTGCTACTACTATACCTACAGACCTCCAGTGACTGGTGCTGCTACTACTATACCTACAGACCTCCAGTGACTGGTGCTGCTACTACTATACCTACAGACCTCCAGTGACTGGTGCTGCTACTACTATACCTACAGACCTCCAGTGACTGGTGCTGCTACTACTATACCTACAGACCTCCAGTGACTGGTGCTGCTACTACTATACCTACAGACCTCCAGTGACTGGTGCTGCTACTACTATACCTACAGACCTCCAGTGACTGGTGCTGCTACTACACCTACAGACCTCCAGTGACTGGTGCTGCTACTACTACACCTACAGGTCTCCAGTGACTGGTGCTGCTACTACTACACCTACAGGTCTCCAGTGACTGGTGCTGCTACTACTACACCTACAGACCTCCAGTGACTGGTGCTGCTACTACTATACCTACAGACCTCCAGTGACTGGTGCTACTACTATACCTACAGACCTCCAGTGACTGGTGCTGCTACTACTATACCTACAGGTCTCCAGTGACTGGTGCTGCTACTACTATACCTACAGACCTCCAGTGACTGGTGCTGCTACTACTATACCTACAGACCTCCAGTGACTGGTGCTGCTACTACTATACCTACAGACCTCCAGTGACTGGTGCTGCTACTACTATACCTACAGACCTCCAGTGACTGGTGCTGCTACAGCTATACCTACAGACCTCCAGTGACTGGTGCTGCTACTACTATACCTACAGACCTCCAGTGACTGGTGCTGCTACTACTATACCTACAGACCTCCAGTGACTGGTGCTGCTACTACTATACCTACAGACCTCCAGTGACTGGTGCTGCTACTACTATACCTACAGACCTCCAGTGACTGGTGCTGCTACTACTATACCTACAGACCTCCAGTGACTGGTGCTGCTACTACTATACCTACAGACCTCCAGTGACTGGTGCTGCTACAGCTATACCTACAGACCTCCAGTGACTGGTGCTACTACTATACCTACAGACCTCCAGTGACTGGTGCTGCTACTACTATACCTACAGACCTCCAGTGACTGGTGCTGCTACTACTATACCTACAGACCTCCAGTGACTGGTGCTGCTACTACTATACCTACAGACCTCCAGTGACTGGTGCTGCTACTACTATACCTACAGACCTCCAGTGACTGGTGCTGGTGCTGCTACTACTATACCTACAGACCTCCAGTGACTGGTGCTGCTACTACTATACCTACAGACCTCCAGTGACTGGTGCTGCTACTACTATACCTACAGACCTCCAGTGACTGGTGCTGCTACTACTATACCTACAGACCTCCAGTGACTGGTGCTACTACTATACCTACAGACCTCCAGTGACTGGTGCTGCTACTACTATACCTAGAGACCTCCAGTGACTGGTGCTGCTACTACTATACCTACAGACCTCCAGTGACTGGTGCTACTACTATACCTACAGACCTCCAGTGACTGGTGCTGCTACTACTACACCTACAGACCTCCAGTGACTGGTGCTGCTACTACTATACCTACAGACCTCCAGTGACTGGTGCTGCTACTACTATACCTACAGACCTCCAGTGACTGGTGCTGCTACTACTATACCTACAGACCTTTAGTGACTGGTGCTGCTACTACTACACCTACAGACCTCCAGTGACTGGTGCTGCTACTACTATACCTACAGACCTCCAGTGACTGGTGCTGCTACTACTATACCTACAGACCTTTAGTGACTGGTGCTGCTACTACTATACCTACAGACCTCCAGTGACTGGTGCTGCTACTACTATACCTACAGACCTCCAGTGACTGGTGCTGCTACTACTATACCTACAGACCTCCAGTGACTGGTGCTGCTACTACTATACCTACAGACCTCCAGTGACTGGTGCTGCTACTACTATACCTACAGGTCTCCAGTGACTGGTGCTGCTACTACTATACCTACAGACCTCCAGTGACTGGTGCTGCTACTACTATACCTACAGACCTCCAGTGACTGGTGCTGCTACTACTATACCTACAGACCTCCAGTGACTGGTGCTGCTACTACTATACCTACAGACCTCCAGTGACTGGTGCTGCTACTACTATACCTACAGACCTCCAGTGACTGGTGCTTTTACTTCTACAATCCCCAGTGCTACCAGAACTCCTTTTACTTCTACTGCTACAACTACTGCTACTACAACTACTGCTACTACAACTACTGCTACTACAACTACTGCTACTACAACTACTGCTACTACAACTACTGCTACTACAACTACTGCTACTACAACTACTGCTACTACAACTACTGCTACTACAACTACTGCTACTACAACTTCTGCTACTACAACTACTGCTACTACAACTACTGCTACTACAACTACTGCTACTACAACTACTGCTACTACAACTACTGCTACTACAACTACTGCTACTACAACTTCTGCTACTACAACTACTGCTACTACAACTACTGCTACTACAACTACTGCTACTACAACTACTGCTACTACAACTACTGCTACTACTACTACTGCTACTACAACTACTGCTACTACAACTACTGCTGCTACAACTACTGCTGCTACAACTACTGCTACTACAACTACTGCTACTACAACTTCTGCTTCTACAACTACTGCTGCTACAACTACTGCTACTACAACTACTGCTACTACAACTACTACTACTACTACTACTACTGCTTCTACAACTACTGCTACTACAACTACTGCTACTACAACTACTGCTACTACAACTACTACTACTACTACTACTGCTACTACA
>JAWQFJ010000093.1:52500-53734 GCA_034096865.1 Theodoxus fluviatilis
GTTTGTGTACTAAAAATGACAACATTTATTCACTGTAGCAAAGGTACAGCTTAAAATTGCCGTTTTGCAGCAATTTAATTCAAGAAATCAATTTTGTGTCATCAGTGACAAGTCAACACAGGAAACCGATGTTTGCTTCGGCGGCCGACGTTCAGGTCGGAAGCAGTCGAAGTACGGTTCGGCCGTTTCCGACCACCACTTCCGCCAGTCGAAGTACGGTTCGGCCGTTTCCGCCAGCCACTTCCGCCGTGACACGCTGTGATCACGCACACAAGCGGCCAATCAGAGCCTAGCTGACAGACAGGCCGTTATTTCGAAGCTTTCCATTGGTTTGCAATGGCCTCTGATTTCTATCTCGTGTGCCTTCGGTAATTATTCTTCGGTACCGGAAACAGTTGCAACGTAAAGCCGGGAAATGAAGCTTCGATGCGATACCAAACATGTGGCGTTCTTTGGAAGGAAGATGCTGAAACTAAGCTTTCAAATCTGTGCATTTTGGCTTCCTGGTTAGTACTTTGTTGCCTCGGCACTCGTCCACAATTTATGATGACACAAATACAAAAACTCTTACCTCTTCGTTTGCGCTCCATTTTACCTCGTGTTGCTCGGTCAGCACTTCTGGCATATATGTGTTAGAACGAAATTATGGATCGGGAACAGAAAAGTTTCAAAGAAAATTCATCTTTTTTCGCTTTTGTTGATTCGGCACATTATGACGGAAATTTGATGCTAAACTTTCACATCCTACAACTCCTTAAAAAACGCTTTGATTAATTTTCTGAGAATTATGACGATATTATCGATAACTTTACACCAATCCTGGATCCAATCCAATAAACCACGCCGAAAATAGTTGATCTTATCGTACACTGAAAAATTCGTCTGCAATGACACGACGCCATGACGAGGCAAACGCGGATTTTGAAGCCAAATAAAATCAGAATAGGTTGGTAACATTCAGTTCTAGTTGCTGGCAGTTGAGCATTAACTATTTTCTTGTCTAAAAACCACCAGATGTTAGAAAACAAATGTGGGGTTCAAGAGAAAACGGAATCCTTTTCCTCTTGGTGAAAAATGTCACGTTTGGTAATGGCGGTTTTTCACGTTTCTCTTTAAATACATGCGGACCATTCACACACAAAAGCAACAATCGGAACAGATTTATTATATGTATATCTTTAATCTTTTCTCTACAATATGATATAAACGTAACATCATAAAAAGTTTGTAGTTT